>VSDK01010480.1:456115-480194 GCA_009767595.1 Symbiodinium kawagutii | reverse complement strand
TCGGCATTCAAGGAGGTCTGTGGCTGCAGTTCAGGTCGATCTTTTCGAGCACCTTGTTCCCACGTCTTAGTGCGAGGGGGCTGGGGCACTGCTGTGTTGTAACCGAAACCTGCCAAGTTCATCTCCTCCAAAGAATGCTCCAACGATGCAAGGCATGCAACCAATTCTTTTCCGGACCGACCTGGGGGAATCATGTAATTCTCATCAGACCGGGATCCACACGCTGTGACAAAGGCAAAAAGCCTTTGAAAGCAACCCTCCTGGGTCGGAGTAGGCTGCCTCCCAAGCTCCTCCAAAGTTGCATAGCGACCAAGGAAAAGGTTGTTCAAGATGATCACCAAAACATGAACGACCCTCTTCGAAGCGAGAGTTTGCAGCCGCTTTGCACTGAGCTTGGGGCCACTGCACAAAAAGATGCCGTCAAACGGTATCGGCAGAGGAAACACAGCGGTAGTAGTAGACGAACTACACCTCGTGACGAAAAAGGAAGCCACCAGCTGTCGACCAACCTCAGTTCTCGAACAGGTAATCCAGCGGCACAAACACATAGACCAAGTCCGAAAGCTAATCTTTGAAGCCAGAAGTTGTAAGGCGGGGGCATCCATCAACTCTCCTCCTCCTCCTGTGCTTGCTGATTGGAAGATCCTCCTCTTCCGCGACCCTTTCCTTTCCTTTTGGGATTTGCCTTTGCCTTTGGATCTACTGCAGCTGCTGAGCCCACGCCACCAGTCGAAGAAGCCCCCCCTTGACCCGACAGAAGCTCCTGTCGTTTCGTGGAGATGGTGTCCAACTCCTTGAGGAAGGCGATGGCAGTGGTAATCCACCTCTGGTCCGCCAAAGGTGCAAAGGCGCGGCTCTTCGAAGTCTGACCCAACTGCCGGTTTGAAAAGACTGTGCTGGGCACATCTTCCTGCATCGTGAGAATCTGGGCTAGCTCGAATCGCCCGTTGTCCAAGGAGGCCTGTTCCAACATGACAATGGTCAAGGCCAGACAGTCCTTTGTGGCCCCTTCGTTCCCCACCATCATGAAGTCCATCATCATCATGAGCTGATGCTGGATCAAACCGAGTTCGCGATGACGACCATACCCTCCGAACCGCTCCAGGTACTTTGTGCCGCAGATGCCCGCCTGGATCAACTCTTGATGAGATCTCTCTGCGGACGTCGTTGGACTCATCCTCCGAGACAGGCTCTTGACCACGGCATCGAAGAAAGTTCCTTTGTGCAACGCGAGTTCTGCTTGAAGGCGAGCACGTCCTGTCGCGCCCCGAGTTCCTGCCACAGAGGTGCCCTGGATGTCGGCCAAAGGATCCTGGTTTGACACAAGTTGAGAAACCAAAGCTGTCAGTGCCGAGCTCTGTGCCATCATCGCCTGAGCCAAAGTCGAAGACTGGGCATTCTGGTTCTCCAGCTCCAGTACCTCCACAGGAGCCGATGTCAAAGGCTGAGGTAGCAAGGGAGCTTTTGCCGAGGTTTTCGGAGGAACAGGCAGCTGCTTCGCGATTGCTCCCAACTGCTTTGGAGGAACTAGAACCTGACTGGAAAGGGGCTGAGCCAACAGCCTCGAAGTGGAACTTGTCGTGGCCTGGGCTTGCTCCAAGACCAGTTGCCGATCCATCAAAACCTGCATCTGGTTTGAAATGGCAGGAAGAGCTAGAAGCACCGAATCCAGTGATGCCCCCAAGCTTGCCACGCTGTGACGTTTGGCTTTTGGCTGCCCTGCTTTTTCTGTAGGAATAGCCTTTCCTCGCCCAGCTGGAGCTTTGACCTTTGGATGAGCAGAGGGCGAGGCCGGACCATTTTCCACAACAGTCGCCTCTGTCGCTGAGTACCACACCGCAGCATCTACGCCCTCGACTGACTGAATCCATGCAAGAGCTGAAGCAACCAAAGGATCCGTAGACGGCACTGCAAATGGGTCGTCCTCTGAAAACCGGATCATGAAGTCCTCCACCTCGCCCGCCAACCTCATCTGGGACACGACTGAAATGCTCATGTCGACCAAAAGGACACGAAGATCTGAACCAATAGGCTGCTCGACTCCACCCTCGATGAGAACACCTGGAACTGAAACACTTGTAGAGGGGCCCACCATTCCAGCAGCCGCACCTGGCTCTCCAAGGATGCTTCCTGCAGGGATGGCTAGCAAAACACCTTGCACCCTCTTCATAACCACCAGAGCAGCCACCTCGACTACTCCATCTTCGACTCCATCTGGCTGCCATTCGAGCACATACATCACGTGACCCTCCTCCAAGGGGACCAACATGCTGAGCTCCAACTCGGCCATATCCGTCTCTTCCATGACTAGGCCCTAGTGGGAGGTGGCTGCACTCCCGCAGCCAAGCAATAGGTCCTTGCTTCCGTCTCGGAAGGAAAGCTGTGGCTGACTGAATCTTCGTGTTCACCTCCAAGAGTGCTCCAGTACGAAGTGGAGTTGGAGTAGATGACAGGGGTAGAGATGCCTTGAGCTCGCAAAATGACGTAGAACCTGGACCTGATGTCAAGTTCAGGAGTTCGAGCAGGTGCTCGGATTTCACCGTCCAACACAGCCCTTGCCCAACACCCAGCAGTCCAAGCTCGTTGAATGCGACGCTCTGCTTGCTGTGTGGATCCACCCAACCTGGAAGACCAAGACAGGCACTGATCAGAGCAAGGAGGGAAAGATGCCACCAACGAACCTCTAGCAAGAGAGTAGCCACCGCTTGAAGGAGCAGGAGAACCGGAAACACTGCCAGGAGCAGGAACACCAGACCCAATTCCAGAAGCCGGTGCAGAGGAAGAACCAGTGATCTCAGACACAAGCTGGGAAGCCGGACCTGACGGGCCCTGGATGGAGATAACCAGCCCCCTGAGCCGAAGGGTGATGTCAACCACGTCGTCGTGCTCGGAGGTCTCGCTCATTCAGGTAGCCGGCCAAGCGATGACCAGCTACCAAGACAGAAGGAGCAGGTTCAGGTAGGATGTGAGGAGAGGACCCAGAGTGAAGCACCAAGAGGAAGGTGTGATATGCCCAAAGTCCAAGGCAAAAACCAAAGAGGATACCAAGAAGGGTGACCAGAAGGAAAGCAGACACCGAAGAGGAGCCGCAGTAAGAAGGACAACCCAATCCCCAAAAATTGGTGCGAAAACCTTGGATGGCCAAACCTCCTAGCTGAAGGGCTCGGTCCATATGTCTTGAGCGGCGAAGGTGTTTCATGTCACTGCTTGTTGCCACACTATCAATTAGAGTCATGTACATTAACCATGATCAATCATGAGTATATCTGATGGTCATTGATCATTATCATTGCAGTGATCGGGAACCATGAGACAACCATGATTGCAGGTTCATAACGATTGATTCTACCCATGAGTATATGCTTGTGAGTTCAGTTCTGAACTTATCAATTGTTACACTGGTTTATTTTGTGAGGCATCCTACCAATCTCAGTCGATCAACAATCCCAAATAGTGGGGACAATATAAAGTGGTTAACCACCTGCCAGTAGTTGCTTAACTATTATTGTTGGTTATTACCCTCTATTAACCACTATTATCCCCTATAAAAACCACCAGCCAGATTCGACCATCATCCACCATTATTCATAGTTATGATCAGTTTGTATAAAAACTAAAAACCAACCAAACGTAACCACCAACCATCACCATAAACCAAACAATCAACCAGTATAGCAACCATTCTAAGCAAACCACGATCAATTCACATCTTTGGTGCCACCAACTCCCATCCCAGCGTACCTACGCACGGCAGCACGTGAGCGCCACGTATCTGCGGGGCGAGGCTTTGGAAGGCGGTGGGTGAGCCATGTTCGTCAAATGCGTGGTGAATCGATGGTGAACTCAGGGTTCATTGATGGTTTGTTGATGGTTGATATATGGCTATGGGTCAATATTAACCAACCAACTAACAATGGTTAACAGGGGGGAACCAGGGGTACGGGGTTTTGACCCACAGCCATATGTCTATTTGATAGTTGAATAGTAGTGCCGTCATGATCAATTGGTCCTTGACTGTTGGTTGCTACACGGTTTTTGGGCAAGCAGTGCTGTTGCATACTTGTTGGTTATTGTTCGATATTGATCTCCGTCATTCACTATGAGAAACTATCATTGACCGTGTCGAATCGGCAAGTTGAAGCCATTGCCTTCCTTCTCCTTGACAGAAGTCATCTTTTTCTGAGGGACAAATACTGTTGAGACATGTTATGGTCTTTTATTTTGGACGGGCATTCCCTGCTAGGGACATGCCCATAATCTTTACTTTACATTATACATATATAATATAAATTATACATACAGAGTTTGTCACAAGCAGGGTTTGAGCCATGCCAGAACCCCCACGAAATCGATATCGAAATTGAAGATGGTACTGAAGCTGCTTATGTTGGCTTATAACTAGGATAGCTACCAGTCATAGTAGATGTGACTATAGTGAAATGGCCTTAGAAACCAGGTACACTTGGAGATTCAACCATGCTTCCCTCCAGTTCTAGGACCACACACGTATCACCAGTTGACCACCCTCATCACGTTGACTGGTAGATCCAGACTGGTCGCCGGCGTATTGCATGGCAAATCACCGACCAGGGGTGAACAAATGTTGCTTTAAGAGCTGGATCCGAGCTGGATCTATCATTATTGATCTAGCGTTAGCCATGATGACTCCTTATCGCTGCTAATTACTTCACAGATTATCAATTGGTGATTGTCATCAATAACCACCAACCAATAGTTGTTTACCCATTCTCGCTGGTTATTAACATCATCCCTATCATGATGGCTTTTACTAATGGTTGACCATCTATCATTAATAGCCATCTGTAAGTATCCCTATTGTCAAAAAATAATTTTCCCATATTCCATTGTCTTACTTCTGCTTAAGCGGGAATTTCGGAATACAAGAACTTGTCTTGTTTAAGTAGTTTTGAATGAAAAAACATGATTTAAACACATTTGAAACCTGTAACAGACTCATTGAAGGAACATAGTCTCATAATTAAGACATGTAAAACATGTAAATTTTCGTCATGAGGGCAGATGCATTCAAAAGATGTACATAATATAGACAGGAAACAACATGATTAAAATTATTTTGGTGTAGGGCTTGGAAAACTGAATGATTTGGGGATCAGTGGGGTATCTTAAGTTATTTGACATGCTACCAGTATGAATTACGATCTGAGAAATTATTATAGAATTAAATATCTTGACAAATTTATTTCATATACTGTATATTGTATTGCTATATATATATATACTTTGCTTGGCATGGAATGAAACGTGCTGCAGAAGCACCCCGTGCTGAAGAAGCACCCCGTGCTGAAGAAGCACCCCGTGCTGCAGAAGCACATCGGGCTGAAGAAGCACCAGGAAAGGAAAAAAACGCGTCTGAAGAAACTTTGAGGGATGATAGTGCAGAGGCGCTATGTGAAAAAACCTTGTGGCCAAAAAAAATGATGAAATGGTGCAGCGAAATCGGCGTCCGTTTTTTTTTCACTATCCAGTTTGGCAAGCGTAGGGCGTCTGATCAAGCAGCGTTCAAAGTATGGTGTCAGAAAAAAACGTCTTGGCGTGTAGTGGCCAGCTCGCTGGTCATTTTGATGGAACAGGGATGGATTCATTGAGACTCATGTAGACTACGTGCATGTTTGTAGTTGACAAATGGCCAGCTCGCTGGTCTGTCAAACTGAGAAATATAAGATATATGTGATTGACATACGAGTGTCTACTGGTTGGCCAAGTCTAGTTTGCTTGTTTAACACAGTGACAGTGATGCCTGGTCCGACGTTCCCTGGCCAGCCTGCTAGTCGATCAAAGTTTCACTGGCCAGCTTGCTGGTCCATCATGCCTTTCACTGGCCAGCTTGCTGGTCCATCATACCTTTCACTGGCCAGCTTGCTGGTCCATCAAACTTTCACTGGCCAGCTCGCTGGTCCATCAAACTTTCACTGGCCAGCTCGCTGGTCAATCAGACTTTCACTGGCCAGCTTGCTGGCTTGACTCAGGTTATAGTGGTACTAGTGAACTTGAACTTGGCGACGGCATGGATTTAAAGTAACTGTAATGTGAAGGCATTCAATCAGATCAATGCTCGGGCAGCTACTACAGCTCCTGTCTGTGTATAAAATACAAACAGAATCAACGACAACAATGTGAGAACTCTATTGTATACTTACAGCAGTCAACAGACAGACATCAAACAAAATTACCTCTTCACTTGATTGAATCAACCTGAAGTCAACAAGTACCAATCTGCAAACAAAATACCTCCAGCACAAAAAATTCCAAGAAACCCTTAGCATTTCAACTCTTCCACTGCCAAAGTCTGCCGCTATGGACAATGACAAGCCGGATGAGCCCGCTGAGCCCGAAGTGGAACAGGACCTCGCCCGTGCAGTGGCCCAACGCCTCCTGACCTCAGAGCTCACTGCGGCGGATCTGGAGACAGTGGTGGCTGACACTGTGGTAGATGGCGATCCTGGTGCTGACCCAGAGGCCGCAACACTGATCGCGGCAGACCAGGACACCACCATCGAAGTGCCCATGACCGAGGCGACTTTTGAGGTGGCTGATGCGGCGACTGAAGCTTGTCATTGTTAGCGTTCAGCATTTAATTTGTTTTCAAAAACCATGGCGGCCAGCTTGCTGGCTCAAAGAGATGTTGTTGTGGCCAGCTTGCTGGCTCAAGGAAAATTAGGAACATGAGGACTGGACATCCCATAATTGTGGACCAGCATCAGGAAGACAGCACCATCATCGTGGACCTGCCGCCGGAGGCCGAGGACGACTTCCAGACACAAATTGATGGCCTCACGGTGCTGCCGCCGGACAACGAGGGTGAGGTCTATGCAGTGAAGCGCCCAGTGCCGGAGACGGGGACCGAGCCTGCAGGTGACTCACGGATCGTCGAGCACTTGAAGCAGACGATTGAAGGTTTGGTGGCGCAGAACTACAAGCTGGAGCAGGAGTTGGCAGATGCTGCTGCTTCGCTTGGCGCCGGTGGTCCTCCAGCTGATGACGGCGCCGGCTCTTCTACCGATCGAGCAGACGGAGGACCGTGGCCGAAATTTGGTGGACCTAAGGCTACAGCTGCAGTACCACCTGTACCTTCTGTGCCACCTGCGCCGCCGCTCAGCACCGCCAGTTCCGTTTCGAGTGGAGGGTCGGTGCGACCAAAGTGGTCACTGCCCGGACCGTATCCATCCACTGGCTCTGGAGCGGTATTGGCATACAAGAAGCAGAACATCTCGCCGGAAGAGCGGCGCCGTCGGGACATCAGGAACGAGAAGGAGGCCCGACGGAAGCGCCGAAGACAAGCAGAACGACAAGACCGGCGAGATGATGGAGGAGATGGTGATGAAGGAGATGGAGAAGGAGATGGAGGTGATGAAGGTGGTGGAGAAAGATGAAATGGAAAGAAAATGGAAGGGAAAAAAATGTCTGCCAATGTCTTCGGTGGGGGTCACAAGTGATAAAGTCACGGCCAGCTTGCTGGTCAAAAAACTAACTTTGTAGGTAGTTTGTAGGTGAGTGGTAAGTTAGACTGAATCATTCAGCTAGCAACAATGAGTTTCAGGGTCAGAGCTGGGGCCAGCTTGCTGGTCACTCATCGTTCGATAGGCGGCCAGCTTGCTGGTCAGTCAAAAGAGGCCAGCTTGCTGGTCAGTCAAGCGTTTGGGTGTCTCCTTTGATTTGTGAGTAGCGTGGGTTAAATATGTGTCAACGTACGTTAGCATTTTCAAGTGTCAAATCCGTGTAGTAAGCCTGGTGACTGATACAGCCATGCCGGTGCGACCCAACACGACCGATGAGACCTACGAGAAGGTTTGGAAGACATCCTATGCAGGATATACCTTGATTTCCCTGAGCTGGTGTCAAGGGCAGGTGGTGGAGACATGGGAACGACATCGTGGAGGTTTCCAGATGGGTGAGGACAACTTCGAGCAATGGCGATGGTGAACCACATGATGGTGGCGACGGCGGTGACAAGGGCCCGGCGGTGAAAGCCAGACCAGCGGCCAAGACAAAGGACAAGAAGCAGAAGCCACCAAGTTCAAAGTCTAAGCCCAAGACGTCGCCTAAGAAGAAGAAGAGCGGCGCGAAGTGATGCGGTGTCACCAATACCAAGCCAACAATCTTCCGTGGGAAAGAGATGGAAAAGGAGTGCAGAGCAGAGTCAGCCACCAAGGCCAGCTTGCTGGCGCTCGGAACTTTCAACTTTCATCCTGGTTGTCTTCAATAGTGTGTGTGTGTAGACGGTCAGCTTGCTGGCTGAAATTGTTGACATTATTCAAAAAATAAAATAAATAACGCCATTCTCCATTTTCAGAAACCTTCAAGATGTGATTTCCAGCAATTTGTAATTTGAAGTTCGCAACTTCCCAGTGTAATGATGACGACGACGTAGGTAGTCAATAGCAAGTCAAATTGGGTTGCTTCGCCAGCCAGCTGGTATGCTTGAAATCTATGAAGGTACTTTTGTTTTTCTTAGGCTTATTCAGCTTAGCCAGTTAGCACTTAGCCAGCCCAAAATAGAAACTTGAAGCCATGACGGAAGTGAAGCTCGAAGAGATCGTGTTCTCCGAGGTGGTGGAATGGTCTGATGACAAGTTGGAGAATTTCCAGCAATGCCGAGGGTCATTGAAAGTTCTGGTGCTCCTGTTCGGCGTTGCTGACCACACCCGTCATTTGCGCAGTGCGTGGGTTGTCATGACTCGCGCCGACCACATCATGGAGTGTGGTGATTCGCTGGATATCACTGAGGAGGATATGTGCATCCCGCACAGCACCCCAGTGAACCTGACTGTCGACTACGCGTTCCGCCGGCTCAATGTCTATGAAAAACATGCTGTGAAGGAAGACTTGACGAGAGCCGTCACTACACTTCAGGAAGCGAATTTTGGCAAAGAACCACCGTTTTGTTACGCGATTGAATTTATAATGGCGTGTGTCGCCTGGCTCGGCTCTGACTGAAGATAGCATGACCACGACATGCAAAAAGATATTCATTGGCTGAGCAGCAATGCTGAGCAGATTCTGCGATGCCTTTCCCTGTCACCCAGTCATCCCCATAATAATGAAGTCAATACTGCCCAGCCGTCTTTCTCATCATCAGGGTCAGCTTGCTGGCTGTGGCCAGTTTACTGGCTGAAGTCTTTAAGATTTGTTTAAAGAGGAGTGTAAGTAATGATGTCGTCACAAAGCCATTTTGGCCAAAGAAAAACCCACTTGACTGGTCACCATCAGCGGGATGGGCATGGCAGTGCTAGCCGATGTGTCCCAGTGGAGGAAGAAGAAGGCCGAGTGGTGGCAATGCCCTGAAACTTCGGAATGGTTCTGTCGCACACTGCTGATAGGAAAGTGGAAAGTTTGGAGCTCTGCAGCAAGGCGATACAGGGTGAGTCAAATGCGGAGATGGCTCCAGTTCCACAAGCGCGCTTGGCGCTGTTTTCGGGAACGCATCAAGAAGGTGCGCCGTCGCATCAATTAATTTAATTTTGTAATTGCAAACGCAATTGCCCGGAATTATCACGCTCATCGAATCAACGAGGGTGGTCTGAAAAAAGTATGGATCCAGTCAGCTGGGTAAGCTTCATGTTCAACACATTGCATGGCCCGCTGGTTGACGGCCAGTTCACTGGCCAATTCGGCCAGCTTGCTGGTCAAATCATTAATTTCAGTAGTTCCTTGGTCCTGGTTAGTTTCGCCAGCCGCTGGTCAAATCATTGCATGATGAAGTAGTGTGGCGCGAATGATGGCCACTTTAGCGGCCATATACTATCACGGAATGGCTTGACGCGGGCTCGTAGCAGTTCAAAGGCACAATGATGTTACATATTCAAAGTACTTGAGTAATCTATTGACACATTTCAAAAGCATATTCCATGCCATGTCCAATGCAAAGATTCAATGTAAACATCGTCTTTCATTCAGCTCTTTCTTCTTCCATCGCCATGATTCCTGGCTTTGGTCGTGTAGCCACCCCATTGCAGACAGAAATTGTCAATGAGAAAGTCAAGGACGTGTACAAATCTGGTCGCTGGAAAGGTCTGGATTCACAGAAAAATCTGAAGGTGACCGTTGCCGCTGAAGGCACTGTGCTGAGTCCTGTGACAACGGATGACAACAAAGTTCACGTCATGAATTGCCCTGATCCATTGAGATGCTGGAGGTGTCTGTATCTCCGCAACAAAAAGGAGTGGGAAGCTTCTTCTACTTTGAAGAGTCAGGGTCACGTGATGGGATCCTGGTTGTGTTTGACAAGGATGACGAACGACGAAGCACAGGGAAACAACAACGTCGCCCTTTCATGTCTTGTGTGTCACAAGGCAAAGATGGACAACGCTTTTGCCAAAGGCACTGTGCAGTTTCTTGTCTTGTACTTATTTGGTTGATTTGTTGTCGTCCTGATGAAAATTTGTCACTGTAAAGTTGTAGACTGAGGACTCCGTACCTGTCGAACATCAAGCGGCACCATGAGTCCAAGAGCCACCAAGAAGCTTTGGCAAAACTGGGTAACTTCGATACCAAACATACTGCTGAAGAGCTCGCTGTCAGTGGTTGCCCACCATTGTCCATGTTTTCAGAAGCTTTGGCTTCCCGTTTGCGTCGGGACTCTTTGACCTCGGGGCTATCCAATGCCTCAGGGAAAATGTGTGGAGAAAAGAAACTGCAGAACTTGCAGTTTTGTCTCGGTGAAGCAGCTAGAGAGGAAACTAGACTGTGGCTGCAAAACGCAACGATGATGAGCATCATGCAAGACTCCAGGCAAGGGCAACTATTGATGAGATATTGCTGCGTAGATCAAGACCTTTCTGTTCGCAAAGGTTTGCTTGGATGCATTGATGTGGAGTACTCCGAAACCATCACCAACATTGTGCAGGCCATGGAGGAAATTGTGCGCCAGGCTTGCGCTGGTGGGCCGGAAAGCTTAGAGAGGTCTGTGCGACAGAAAGTGACTATGTTCGTCGCAGACGCCGCTTCCAATGAACAGGGTGCTGGCCGTGTCTCCAAACAAATCTTTCCAAATGTCATTGCTTGTGTCCGTGACAGAGCGCACGCATGTATGCGTGTACTGAAGAGGCCCTGGGATGCAGTCACTTCAATGAGCGCTATTCTGGAACAATACGTGTTTGGCGGAGACAGCATCATACAAAAAAATCATTACAGCAAATGCTTGCAAGATGTTTTTGGGAATTTTGCTCAGAAACTGGATCCTGCTTGGCAAAAACGAATCAGACATCTCAAGGCTGCAAAACATCGGTTTGCTTCTTGCACACAACCACTTCAAAGGATGGTGGTCTACTTGGACGCAGTTGTGAGCACCTTGGTGTGGATTTCTACACAGCGGGAGGGAGTGGATAAACACGCTGCTCTTGATTTTTTGGACGCCATGAATGAAAAGGATCTTGTGCTTATGAGCATGATGTCTGATTTGGCAGATGAAGCAAGTCAACTGCTGAGGCTGGTCGACACCGAACAGTACGACATTTCTGAGTTCCCTGCAGAAGTTGACGCATTGATCGCGAGGCTTCACCATTTGGTCAACAAAGGAAATATCTTTCAACAAGGTTTCACTGAACACATGTTGGCAGCGCTGGAAACCCCGAGAGGGTTCATGGTACCTTGTCTACATCAATTCATTTTTTTGATGGGTCGTCGTCATGTTTGATTAATTGGTTTTGTGCATCAAAGCTTCGAGCTGTTGGTCGTGTCAATCAATCAAGGTAAGAGGTGTTCCCAAAACATTGGGTGGGCCCAACAAAGTGAACACTGCAATGCTACTGTCCTGCATCGAGCAATGTCAAGCGTTTGTGGTTTTGGCCACCAACACTCTCAAAGCAGAATTTCCTGAGACCGATGTGCTCTCTTGTTTTCGAGTGTTTGATGTAGTGAAGAAGAGAGGTGTTCAACGTGATGAAAACGCGCATTGCATGTTCAAAGAGCGGTCCCTCAAACGTCTGGCGCAAGTACTCAAGCTTGACTATGACATCTTGAAGGTCCAGTTTGATGAGGTGGAACCCGTGGCATTGTATGAGGCCAGTACCGCTCGAACTACCAGTTTCGAATCTTGGAGGACAGCCGTATTACGAGTGAAAAACAGACGCAGAGACAAAACTGCTCTACATCATTTGCTCCACGCGGTGACAGCCTACGCTGCGTGGAATGGCTTGGCAAGTTCAGGAGTCGAACAAAACTTTTCAACTTTGGCCGAAGGTTTGCTGAAGCAACGCCGTCTCATGTACCTCACTTGCACATGAACATAATGCATGGTATGATTCCTGTCCTTGCAGTATTTTATTGGTAAACATTTCCAAAATAAATCATTTCGAATGTCGTAACACATTGTACCCGGCCTAGGTCTGCAGAGACGAAAAATGATGAAATGCAGTTACTCTTGCTTCCTCCAGAGGTTTCTCATGACCGACTGTGCTCAGAAGCCCAAAAGATATGGAAAAAACATTTTGGCCCTGTTCGCACTAGTTGTATGTCACGCCTTGACAAGGGCGTCAAGCGGCCTGAAGGAAGAGCATGTTTGACAGTGACCGGCAGAAGAAGAGACGTCTGGGACATGCGGCAATGGAAGCCGTGGATGTTGACTCCGTGGAATATGCCGCTGTGAAAGGATCTTCTGGAATCTGGTCCGAAGCCATGGCCAAAGAGTTGATGTTTCAAAGGAACAAAATGTACGATGGTAAGGTTGAAAAGTATTTAGAAAATGCCCTTTTGGAAGATGAGGTGGATCCAGACTTGGTCGACGTTGCTCTGAAACTACGTGAGACCCAAAGAAAAAATGACCAGCAACGCGTGGCCAAGGAGCAAAGGACTTCAAACCTTCTGATACCAAAAATGGTCAGGATTCAATCGAGGAAGTTCCACTTGGAGGATCACCACTGGCTGTCCAAAGTTGATGCTGGTTCCCGACACAATGTGATGATTCATCCTTGGGATGCTGAGAACTGGATCACAGCCGATCCCACCAACCCTGAAGAACAGACTTTGTGGTCAGCTTGTCTTCTTGGAGGCTTGATGACGGACATCCGATATTTCGATAGTCACGGTGAAACTGGCTTGGCCATCCATTTCACTTCATTCATTGACATCTCCCGCAAGTTTTACTTCAGCGATGCTTTCAAGCAGGAACATCCAAGGGCGGCTGAGGTCTTACAACACTGTCTCAATCATCGTCGTTCCAAGGTGAAATTGCTCACCAGCTGGGAGGAATTTGCAGATCAACATGTTCGAAACCCAGCGCCAAAAATCATGTCAGTCATTGCTGTGGCCTCCGATCGTGAAGCTTCAAGAGTTACTGAGAGAAATATTTTTTCCAAACAAACTTTTGTCACATTCATGTGTCGAATGGCATTTGCCAAACGAGATCTTTGCGGAATGTGAAGGTCGACTTGTGGCTATAGGGGAGTGTAGCTGCCAGGCTGAAGTGCCACTTAATTCATGTCGCAGCTGTGTGCGCGTCAATTCATTGGAGGTCAAAAACTTGGACGGGATGATGGACCAGCAAGGCCAGCTCGCTGGCTCATGATGCTGGTAGGTCCATACAGCGACGACGATGGGCTTTGTCCGACCAGCTTGCTGGCTCTTGACAAGGCCAGCTTGCTGGCTTTAAGTAACTTGGGAAAATTCCATCGGATGACAACATGACATAGTAACCATGTCACACTCGACCCTGGAGTTGCTGCTCACATCATAGCTTCAGTAGTCACCACCGCTGCCTCGCCCATTGTCACGTAATGGCGCCAAAAGCAGCAGCTGTGAAGAAGGAAACAGTAAAGAAGAAGGGGACAGATCCTACTAAGACCACTGCGATGGTGCAAGCGCCTGAGCACTGCCAAGTGGACTCCCTGAACATGGAGCACTACCGGGAGCTGGAAGAGGCTCTTCAAACCATATACGCGCATCCTTTGTTCCAAAACGTGATGAATGAAGAACCGATTGGTATCAAGGAGGGAGCGCAGTCACATCTGGCTGGGCACAAGGCACGATTGACTCCAAAAAAAGCTTGTGACTACTCAACATGTGGTAGTTTCAATATTCCCTAGACAGTTTCTATATTCCCTAAGTTTTCTTGCTTCAAAAGCCTTCGACTGTTGGAAGCATAGGGGGGAATCCCCCCTATGCTTCCAACAGTCGGGAGCGCCCTGGACTGTTGTAAGGAGCGCTTTCAGCAAGCAGGAAACTGTTGGAAGCATAGGGGGGATTCCCCCCTACCCTTCCAACAGTTTCCTGCTTGCTGAAAACGCTCCTTACAACAGTCCAGGGCGCTCCCGACTGTTGGAAGCATAGGGGGGAATCCCCCCTACCCTTCCAACAGTCTGAGGTTTAGTTTGACTCCGTTTCTGGTGACTGACTGACACACCCGAACCTCCCCCAGCGCCCCTGATCAGGCAGTGTTCGTCGAGGATGTCTACCGTGCGGCGATGGGAAGCGCAGGCGTGTATGATGCTGCGTGCAATTTGTTTTGGATCAATTTTCGGTGGTCTTCTGCTCCGAAAGTTCCCATCAGTCGCGATGCTGTGAAGAGGCTGCAGTCAAAGCTCTATCCAAGCGATGCTCACCCGACATTGTTTGACCGTGCCACCGTGATCGCAGTGGATGAGAGTTATGGAGTGGCACGAGGAAATCTACGACGTGTTTCCCCCGAAGAGCCTGAACATGCCTTCTTGTTTGCTTTGCGGGACCAGATTGCTGCCGGTGCTGATGACCAGTTGCTACTGCAACTTTGATCGCAGTAAAAAGAAATTGGCCAGCTTGCTGGCAAGGATGTCCTCACAGTTTCACAGTCGCCACCTTGCTGGTGGTGACATGATGAGCATGAACTTGCTCAGGCAGTACAAGCGCATCGCCTTAACTACGACGTTCATCTTTGAATGCTTGCCCACGGTCGAGAAGATGTTCTTCCGTGGCGTGACTTGTCAAACTTTATCTTGTCTGTTTGAAAGAAATGTAACAAAAATAATCCATCCATTTCAATGTAAGTGCTGTAAGTGAGGTGATGATTAAGATTTGGACAGTCAGGTGAACTTGCGCAACAACATCATTGATGAGTACGATGTGTTGGTGAGATCAGCCACGCAGCGAACATATGAGCTCATCACTTACAAGCAGAACACAGAGGCGGTTTCAGGGAAGCTGACCAGCATCGAACTATTTCAGAAATGGAGCAGCCACGTGAGTGGAACCACCGCGGCGGTGGCAGAGACGGTGTCGCAGAACTTCGTTGACACCGCACTCAGGTACTATGACAGAATCCTCTCGCAGCCGCGGCTGCGTGAGATGGTTTTGGAATGCGATGCACGGCTGGGTAAGGCTTCTCCATGGTCAATGATGACAAACCTTGGTTCGGTGATGAGCAAAACAAAGAGCCCAGAGCAGGTGGAGTGGGTCTTCGGGTATGTGGCCGACCTCATTGAGACTGGCGAATGCTGTCCCAAGGATTTCACTACCAGAACGCTGGTGCCCTGGTCCAATTGGAGTTCATTATTTTTTTGTTTTTAAAAATAACAATAACAAAAGTCTGCCTGTTCAAATGACGAATCAATACCTGTCAGGGCGGAGCTTCCAAGAGCAAGGGATTGGTGGACTTGTTTGTGCTCAAATTGGACCTCAAGACTTACCTGTTGGGCCCTTTCATGAAACAAATCACTGTGGGGGCGCATGACCACGAGTTCCTTTCCAAGATGAACTCTCACGCATCCTACCGTGCTGCCATGGTCAACAAAGCGATTTTAGGTACCTTGGGTGAGACCACGCGTCTGCTGGTGACTCTCTTCAGCACCGTGGTGTTTGGTCCTCAGTCAGATGGTCCGCTGAAAACCGCTATGAAGTCAAGCTCCGATGTCATGGAAGTGATCAACAACTGCCCGTTTCTGAAGGATGCTCTCTCAGACATTGGCGCCAAGAACAAGGATGAGCTTGCCGGCCACCCTGGTTCGATGGAGAAGAATGTCAGCGACATCGTTGTGGCTGAGGATGACTCTGCGAACTTGGAAACTACGCTGTCAGATCTGGTGAGCAAAGAGCAGTTGGAGGCAGATTCCCATGGGAAGTTGGACGAATGGCTACAGTACCTCACCAACAAGTTCGAAAGCTTTGCTTCCCTGGTAGTCGACCAGGATACTACGTTGGATTTGCAAAATGTGTTAGAACCTTTGCAAATTTTGCAGAAGGTTGAAGGAACAGCCATGTTACTGTTCGACAGTAAGGTGGCCGGAGAAGCAAGCTCCAACCCGAATTGTCGCTTGCCGCCGTTTCAAAGCAAGATGTTGCGGCGCTATGTCCAAGCCTTCACAGCACTCCGTGGAAATGGTGGTGATGATCAAATTGCTCCTGGCGATTTGAGGAAGTCTGACATGGTTTGCATCTTGGACGGTGGCAGGACTGGCAATGACTCTGCGCAAAGCCAGGCGTTGATGGATGTCAATGGGAGAGCTATGTCCAAAGTCAAGCAGAGCTTCACACTTCTCTACGATGAGGAAAGCTTGGGTGACCGGAAGGAACGTGTCAGGGGCTTTGTCCAGCAAACTGAGGGCATGCAGGTGTACACGCTCGAAGGACTACAGTTGGAGAAATGTTCACGCAAACACTACAGTGGAACTAATCATGGATCCAACATTGGTCCCGTGCGCGCCCTGGCTTATGACGATGTGAACTGCTGGCGAATTTCACCGGCTGACAAGAAATTGCTCTATGGGGACAAGGGCAAGATCTTGACCGGTGGTCCTTGTTCCTCATCTCAACAATCACATTTTTTTTTGACAATTATTTTAATGCATCAGAGTCACACTCAGACTAAGGTGGTGAGTCCAAGATCGCCAAACCCAATTTTCCTGACGGTTTGGAGCCAGTGACCTGGCATTGGACCAATCCAACACTGCTGGCAGAATTGTTGCACAGCTTCAAGCCCAAAGTTATCCTCCGTGCTCCAGATTGCGACCATCTGTTGATTTTGGAAGCTATCAAGCTGAAGATCCCCGTGATCAGTATTGTTTGGACTTCTCATCATCAGCAACTTCTGAAACAGAAGTGCCTCAAAGCGTTGTGGCAAGGAATGTTGGACCAAAATTGCCCTGATCTTTATGAAGTGTCTTTGTAGCTTGGCACGTTTAACTTGAAATTTTGAATGAGTAAATTAATGTTTGAATCACGCAATTCAGCATCAGCAACCATTTCGATCTAAGGGCTGCGCTCCTGTCTGACAATGCTGCAGAACCACCCCAAAAGAAGGCCCGCAAGCTTGTCCAAGCGAAGCTCGAAACCCCCGAAGCAGCGACAGATGACAAGGGCCAGGAAGCAGCCACAGAGGAGAAGCCAAAGACATCCAGGAAGGGTGGCGGTAAAGGCGGCCGACCTCCAAAAGAGCCATCGAATGCAGCCGCTGCAAGCGCGTGATGCTTTGCTGAAGAGTTTGCAAGGCTGAGCAGTGTGAGATTCTCATGATCTCTGCGCCCGGCAAATCTTTGGCCGGACATTTTGGATCGATACAACATGGGGAAAAAAACATGGTGCGGAATTTTTGCCAGCTGGACATAATAATAATCTTACTTGTCACAAGTGGCGCCAGCTTGCTGGCATATAATGGGAGACAAAATTGGCCAGCCCGCTGGTCCAAATCAGGATAGAAAGACAATGTGCTGGGAACTACAGGGAAAAAAGGCCAGTTCACTGGCATATGCTAAGATAAAGATTAGCCAGTTCACTGGCATGATGATAAGTTGAAAATTAGCCAACTGGTGGATAACATTGCTAGCTTGCTGGTTCATAGTCTTAGTGACAGTTCCAGTTGCAGAAACATATATTACTTGGCCAGCTTGCTGGACCGCTGATTCTGTCGTATCCTCATCAACTCCACTTTGTGAATGGAAGAAAACATTGTGATTATTTTTCACTCCGAAGCAATTAGGGTTCCATGACCCCGGGCTGGTTTGATTTCCAACATGCCATTTTCCACGGACATGGATGACTCTGACGATGGGAGCTGTCCGCCGACGTCGACAAAGAAGAGGCGGAGGAGAAGTGGACAGAGTCAGGGCCGACCTCCCAGTGATCATCGGGGCAAAGCTCCGAGGCCGATGCCCAAGCCACGCACCAAAAATAGCAAAACCGTAGTGAAACCATTGTCAGAACCATGTACAGTCGACACGAAAGAAGGAATCTTGAGAATCATCGCTAGATTGATGCAGAAGGGATCCGTCGCCGATTGTCCGCATGCTCAAAGTCATGCAGGTTTGCTTGTGGGTTCTGCTTGCTCTGGATGGTGTAGCGAATTGTTGGCATTGCAACGTATGGGTAAGCAGTATACTTGCTGCTTTGCCTGTGACAACGACCCTCATGCGAAAAGTTTATGCAGCAGAAGTTTCCATCATTGTCTTTGGGTTGACGATGTGACAAGCGATGCGTTTCTGGCCACACCAGCTGTCGACCTCTTTTTTGCCGGCTTTCCATGCCAGCCTTTTTCGAATGCAGGCTCATCACTTGGAATTTCTGAGGAGAGGGGTGTCATCATCATTTTCATCATCCGCTACATAGCACAAACGCGTCCAAAATCCTTTGTGCTTGAAAACGTTGAGGGCCTGCTGAGGCGTCACAAGGAGACAATGATTCTGATTCTGGATGTCCTGAGCAGTCTAGTGGATAGCCGCGGTCAACGCTTGTGACTTAGCTGAATTAAATTAATTTGCTGATTCCAGTCATCGTCAAAGTCAGAAAGTCTTGCTGCTTGACAATCATGTGCCAAATCAATGTGGTCTAAAGGTATGAGATCAGCTGGAAATTGCTGGACACAGCTGAATACAGTGGCCTACCACACAACCGCCACAGAGTCTTCATTGTCGGCCTCCTCAAGAAGACGATGCGTGCCTCTATGACTTGGCCAAATCCTGTCTTTTGGTTGAAGAGTAACACATATTAAATTAAATCTCAATTCGTTTCCTTGAATTGTTTCCAAGCAATTTTCCGTCTGAGGTACCAATGCGTCCGCTGGATGAGTTCTTGGATCAGTCAGCTCCACGTCATAACAAAAGACTGGGTGAAACACCGCTACAGCACGTGCGCGATGCTCTCAAGCAAGTTGTGGACAAGGGCGATAACCCTGGAGAAGTTCACTACGTGGTTGATATCGGAGGCTGGAATCTGATTCATTGCATGACTGACTCACTTTTAATTATTTCTGTCCACCTGGTAGGTTCCAAAAAACGCGGTGTCTCGGTGCCTTGTCTTCAAGAATAACGACACAACTACAATCAAACTCTAAACCGGCTGTCTTGTCTCACTCTGAGGTGATGAAGGAAAAATCGCCTTGCCTGACACGCACACGGGCCAAAGGTCAGGGCCACTGGCTCTTGAAATTTGGGCGCTATATGGCCCATGATGAAATCTTAGCGTTGATGGGTGTGTCAGATGCGACATTTCCGTCCAATGTAGTGTCTCCAGCGCAGCTTCGTGCAATGGCTGGCAATGCAGTGCCAATCCCCTTGGTACAGAATGTGTTGCGCGAAGTTTTGAAAGCAGCTGGCCTCTGACTTCAACAAAGACACATACCCGACATGCGCCAAGAAAAAAAAACGACAGTCAGACGTGTTTTTTCATAGACACTGTGGGCCAGCTTGCTGGTTACCTGGAATTTGTAGACCAGCTTGCTGGTCAAGATTGGGATGGTGTCTGTGGGCGTCACATAAATTCACTGGTTTGTTCCTTAGCTATTTTTCTTCAAACAATTGACTTTGCTCCGTCAGCCTCATGGATTCGGTGGAGAAACGGCTCTTTTCCGAAGTGGCGGGCAAGCTCAGGGTAGTGAAGAGGCTTCGCATTGCCCTGAAGATAGTGGAAGAGTACCAAGACAAGAAGTTGGAATGGCCCTCTGACGTGCTGAGTCACACCCAAAACCATATCCCAAAGCGCACTTGGGAGTCCACTATTGGACGAGCCAGACGCATATTGGCTGAACGTTGTGAGGTGACGGTGGATGTTGCGGATGCCATCCATAGTGAATGAAAGGATGTAAGATCCTTCTCCTGAAATGGTTTCCTGATTAATTATAGTTTCATGTACAGTTGCATTGACAATGCTCTCAATTCGGGGCAACCTGCCACGATGCTGCTTTAAGAAATTCCCGGAAAAAATCTGAAAGCCAGTTTGCTGATGTGATGCTTCGTAGGATGACACTCGCGGTGGCCAGTTCACTGGTTTGGCGCTTCCTCTGCCTGTAGCCAGCTTGCTGGTCACAGAATCTTAATGTTTCATCATTGATGTTTCAGCAGCACATACGGGTTCAAGAGAAGATGAGTGACATCTTCGTACTACGTCCGAAGTACGGCCCGGTACCGTTGATCGTGGGGGAGTATTTCCACTTTGGCGACCACGTTGTGCACTTCATTGTGCGCTTTGACAATGGAGAGGAGATGTTGTTTCCTGGTGGAAAATTCAGGAACGGTTTGATGTCTGTTTTTAATTTTGTTCACTTTTTGTTGGCGCCACAACCATAATAAATCCAGTTCAGGTTCGATCCTCCGCCTCGTCACCCTCTGATGACCTCCAATTGGTCACCGTGCAGAGACTTTCGGTTTTGCAAGCACTGTGAAGAGCGTGAATACATAGCCCGGAGATCATTGAGTAGACTGGTCTTCGAGCTCAACCAAGCTGATGCTCAGCTTGTTGTGAACAAGTGGTTCAGATGATGGACAATGTGACATCATCGCCAACAAAATAGTTGGAACCAAAACGACAAAAAACGGTGCTGTCAATGACTCGCACGGTTCGGGTCTACTGGCCAGCTCGCTGGTCTGTTTGGAGGGAATGTGTAATGGTCGGCGGTTTCAAGGCCAGTTTACTGGTCATGGAGTAATTTATTGGCCGGCCGGTGGTCGGACGACACGTTTCAGGATAGTAATTTGAGGGAGGTAATTAGTGTAGTGTTCGTCAGAAGCCCACATTCCTTGAACCTAGAATGGAGAAAGTAATGTAACGCCAATTTGCTGCAGAGATTGCTGCAGAGGGGGCCCCAGCAGGATAATAAATGGCTGGATGTAAGTCAAAAGTTTTTACTCTGACATGTGGCCAGCTTGCTGGTTTCGATATATGTTTGTGCCTGTTAAGTGGCCAGCTGGATGCTCACTGCAACTTTCCAAATTCTGCATGGCCAGCTTGCTGGTCAATGTGATTTTTCTCAATAATAGAATCGAGAGTCGACTCAGACTCAGGTAGTCAGGGGAAAAATGAACCTTATAAAAATCCCGCAGCTGTGTAATAGCCCAACCGCCGGTGACAGCCCAGACGGTGACAGCCCAGGGTAGTGGAATGTCTAAGAGATCTTGGGAAGAAGCTGGAGATGATGATCCAGAGGAGGCTGCTCAACCTAAAGTCCCTGAGCCTGCCTTACCGCCGTCCTGGAAGATGACAGCGAGCTCATCATCGTCTTCGGGAAATGACTGGGGCTGGGGCAGAGGCTGGTCCTGGTCCGAGGAGGGTTCTTCCTGGTCCCGCTACAAAGGACGAGGTCAACAGACAAGACTGGCAAATCGAAGAAATGAGGCGGTGAAGGCAGTCACAGACCAATGGCGGACTTGGTATGACAAAGCCGATGAATACAAGAAAGAAGTGTCTGGGCTCAAGGGTCAATTGGGGACGGTCGAGGCCGAGAAGGAGAAGTTGAATAAACTGGTGGACTCCATGATGCCGGGTCATGACCAGGTGCAGCATTTAATCCAAGAGTCCGAAACCTTGAAGAAGCAGTTGACCTTAGTACGCAACCGCTCCCAGGCTACAGAACTCGAGTTGCAAAGCCGCAACGAGAACCTGAAGGCCCAGTTGGTTTCGATGGCGGGTCTCAGGAAGCAGGAACAACAGATGCACGAACACAGACTTCAAGTGCAGAGAGATCTTGAAGAACAAAGACAAGCGAGGAAGAAGGCGAAACGAGAAGAGAAGGAAGCCGGCTTGGAAGTGAATGTCAAACGGTGACAAAGTCCACCGTCAACGTCCTCCAGTACACCAGGAAGTGTAGTTTCAGCTCTTTCTGAACCAACCGTGATGATAGAGGGTCAAAAGAAGTGGTCACCGCGCCGCCTCTCAGAATGTGTTCAACCCATGGCCAGCTTGCTGGTCAACCAGCTTGCTGGTCTGTCACGTCTTAGCATTAGTGGAAAGTGATGACCATCAACGGCCTGGTGTGTTAGTCAATCATAAGTTTTGCCAGCTTGCTGGTCAATGATAAGTGGGTAATAAGTAATTAAAAATCCAAAAATAAACAGCCTCATATGTGAAGCTGCAAGCGATTCAAGCTGCCAGAAATCCAGCCGGCGGCAAGCAATGCCGTTCAGAGAGCCTAAAGTGCCGACGAAGAAGGATCGTCGAGTACCCCTGCGGCAGCCTGTACCACTGCGGCAGCCTGACGTTAACCCAGTGCTACTGCAACACCAGTTGTTGAGGAGATGGCCGCTGAAGATGTTGCAGGAAAAGTTGGATTACCTTACCCAAAATTCTGAATCTTGACTCCGTTAGTCGCAATGTCATATGATGGCCAGCTTGCTGGCAAAGCTCCGCTGCCAATGCGCCACTAAGAAATGGACCTCCACAATTGATTTGGAGATTGCCCTGAAGAAAATGATTCGTCGACGACGAGGTTTGCCTTCTGATTCAAGTGAGGACTGATGTGGGTCCGGGTAGTCAGTGCAGCTTTAATTCATAAAATTTAGCGGGACACGGACGCTGATTTCGCAGCGCTGACAAACGCTTCTCGCAAAGAGTTCTCATGCTGAAGTTCAAGCCAGCTGGTTGGACCAGTCACAACCTCAAATGATATCAACCAGGTTAATACCAGCTTGCTGGTTTCACGCCAGCTTGCTGGCGCCAGCGTGCCAAAAACAAAAAAGCTTGAAAGAAAAAAAAGAAAAGTGCTTCTTCAGCACGTTTCATTCCATGCCAAGCAAAGTATATAGATATAGAACATATCTTGATTTATATTCTCTATACATATATATATATATATATGTATAGATATTTTACCATAGATTTATAATTATATTTACATGTATACATACATAAAAAAAGAAATACAAATTGTATTTAAAATCAGCATACCCAATAACACAAAAACTATTGTTTCCAACCCTCAGCGGGCCCGCAGCGACCCGTTACACTAAGATTGCTTTAGCAGACAACTTCCTGCATTAAATTCAAGGATGTTTGAATTATTTTGATGAAACTCGCCCCGAAATAACTTAGTTCATAATTATTTATTAAAGTAATTACTTGTAGTTGCCACATCCAAGTTTCGAAAAAAATCATGATGTAATAATGATGATATGACCTTTGCTAAAAACATTGGATAAATTTAATCATGTTTTTTCTTGTTATATATGTATATGTTTTTAATGCATCTGCCCTCATGAAAATTTACATGTCACGTGTTTCATTTTTTTAGACCATAAATTTTCAGTCAAACACCCTTAAACAATACAAGTTCTTGTATTCCGAAATTCCCGCTTAAGCAGAAGTAAGTTGTCTATCACCTCACCAAATGGGCTTGCCATGCTCACCTTGAGTCATCGGTCTCACCCATGGTTCAATGCCCAGTGTATCACCACACCTATTGCTGCAAGAGCCATTGGGAAAATCGCGGAGAGCGCCAGAGCCGGCATGGGCGGCCTCCCAGTTGCGGGAAGTATCCAAGTCCAGCTGGGTGTCTGTGAAAAGCTATGGGTGTTTCTTCAAATAGGGGACCCCCAAATCATCCCCTATTAATCATTTATAGCAATAAACTGACCGGTTTTGAAGGTTCCCAATGTTCTCAATTTTAGGAACCACCCCGTATGTTCTTTCGCTATTTCTGTGGTAGAAATCACTAGTAACAGATGACAGTGACAAGAACAACAACCACGACGACGAAGACAACAACATCAGCAGCACCAACACCAGCACCGACACCGACAGCACCATCTGAAACAAGACCTCAACATCCTCAACCACGAAGAAGAAAATGACAGCAACAACAACAACAACAACAACAACAACAACAACAACAACAACAACAACAACACCAACAACAACAGCAACAGCAACAACA
>VSDK01010480.1:383211-440120 GCA_009767595.1 Symbiodinium kawagutii | reverse complement strand
AACACCATCAGGACACCGCAAACGCG
Source organism: Symbiodinium kawagutii (assembly GCA_009767595.1). Classification (NCBI taxonomy): domain Eukaryota; class Dinophyceae; order Suessiales; family Symbiodiniaceae; genus Symbiodinium; species Symbiodinium kawagutii. The sequence goes on along the minus strand of VSDK01010480.1, from coordinate 440,094 downwards.
GAAGTCAGACATGTCCGTGAAAAGTCAGACATTTTTAATGAAAACGCCATGGGGACACCATTCCAGACTATGTTTGTCCAACAAGTCAAAGTTCAAGAAAACTTTGCGGACACCACGCCCAAACCAACATTTTCACTAGATAGTGTCTTCATTTTGACAGCAAACACAATGGGACACCGAACCCATGCAATCCCATGGGTTGCAAGCTTTTGCAACAAAACACATTGGGACACCGACATATACACATTCCTTGATCCTGGAGGAAGCATGTCAGCCATGGATAACAATGCGTAAGCCTAGCAATCAAAACAGGTTCGCAATGCTTCTGTCTTAGCTCACCTTTTCTCCACACATGTCATCTGTCCATCTGAGGATCTCCCCAAACAGTTTTCCCTTAATAGGAGGGCGCGCTTTGCTATCCTTGCTTTCGAACGAGGTCACGAACGAGGTGCGAACGAGGTGCGAACGAGGTCAGAAACCTACCTGGGGCAACTCTTTGGAAGGAGCAAACCTGATCGTGTATGTGAGTTACAGTCATGGAGTCTTCACATAAAGCTATTGGTGAAATGTGAGTGTGCCCTTGCGATTGGGATAAGGTTAGCCTTGTGACATGTCAGTGTGCCCCTGCGATTTGGGCTAAGGTTAAGTATCCAGCACAAAGAAAAAATCCTAAAAACCAAAAGTTCTGCAAGGGGACACCGCTTTTGTACGACTTAACCCGATCTCGTACGACTTAACCCAAGCACCCAGTAGATGACACGATTCTCATAGAACCACTGCCAGAAATCTGTGACGCCCTGGAGATTCCTCGTCACAGCGTGACAAAGCTGCGAAAAGCAGCATATGGTTTGGTACAAGCACCTCTGGAGTGGTACCTCACAGTGGACTCTTTCCTGTTGAGCTTGGGATTTGAAAGACAGAAATCAGATCCCTGCTGCTGGGGCTTATTTGATGATAGCAATAAGCCAATCGGCTACATCTGCGGACATGTAGACGATTTCCTTTTCGGAGGCCGGCAAGACGATCCCCGATGGCAGGATATTAAATCCAAGATCCAAAAGCGATTCACCTGGGGACAATGGGAGTCCAAGAAGTTTGTCCAATGTGGTGTAGAAATTGAGCAGAAAGAAGATTTCAGTTTTTCATTGAGCCAACCTTCATTTCTCGACAACGTATCAGAGATCTATGTGGGAAGAAACAGGTTCAAGGACAAATCCAGCGCCACCACCAAGGATGAACAACAACAGCTTCGAAGTATTCTGGGTTGCTTATCGTGGCATGCAGGACAGGTAGCCATGGATCTTAGCGCACCAGTAGGCTTGCTGTTGTCAAAAATCAATACTTCGACTGTTGAGGACATTCTGGAAACAAACAAACTTTTGAAGAGAGCAAAGACTCAAAGAAATAGATGTATTCTGATTCATCCTCTCAATCCTGAAGATATCGTTATAGCTACTTGGGTGGATGCTGCTCACGCAAATCGACAAGATGGTAGTAGTACCAAGGGAATTCTTTCTGGATGCACTTCTCGTCGAATTTTAGAAGGTAATTTGGAAGTCATCAATCCCATCTATTGGAACTCGTCAAAGATAACGAGGGTCTGCAGATCTAGCGCAGCAGCTGAAACACGAGCCGCAGTGGATGGAGAAGATCAAATGTATGCAATTCGATTTCAACTCAGTGAATTTCAAGGTCATCCCGCCAATGTCTGGAACATTGATGAGACGGTGAACCATACCGAAGGTATCCTTATCTCAGATAGCAAGAACCTCTACGACAGGCTATCCCAAACGATGATGACGCTTCGAGGAGCTGAAAAGAGGTCAGACTTGGAATCAATCTGTTTGAAGGAATCTACAATGTTCAATCGAACAAGCCTCAGGTGGGTCAACGGAGACTCACAACTCAGCAACGCTCTCACCAAATCCGATGAACCCCACCAACTCCTCCTTTTCTTCTCTCGTAACGGTAGGTGGCGGATAATCTATGATCAAATGTTGTTATCGGGTAAGAAGAGAAAATCATTAGGTCTTGGAGCATTGGACAAACAAGAGACTTCTGAAAATTTTTGAATTTTGAGCCGTGCAATTTCCAATTGGATGACGCATCCATCTCAATCGACACTCGCTTGGATGTATGGTTCAAGCACCCCCTTTGATGCTTTAGCAAAACAGACCGCGGCGCTTGAGAGCCATTTGCATCGGCTTACATACATATATCTGTTAAAAAATATAGCAACATATATCGGCTTATAAGCTGGTAACCCTCTAGTGTGAACTTCCAAACACACGCGTACACAATGAACATTATTTTTTGTGGGATGGTTCCCTATCAGCAGTTGACTGAAAACATTGAGATTTAGAGTCATCAAATGTATAGGTTGGTTCTATAATAGTTTGTCAGTGGTTTAATAGTTTGGTTGACTACTATGATGGTTGGGTCCTACAACAGTTTATCAATCAGTCCGGGGTTTCTTAAAATCGGGAACCAGAAAAATGCTTGGTTTATTACTGAAATGGTTCATACTGGATGATTTGGGGGGTCCCCGTTTTGAGAAACACCCATACAAGTGTTTAATAATTTTCAAGTGTAACGACAAACATTCTGGGAATTATCAGCTATATTACACGTTCCATGCCAAGTATTAATCCATACATGGATAAATATACATGTTCACGTTGTTTGTCAAAGACAAGGACCATCAACTGATCATAACCATCGGTCTTTTAGCATGGGCAAAGAAATCACTGAACCACTTGGGGAGACCATCAGGATATAATTAAGCATAACGCATCAAACAAATAACCAATATCAACCAAAGTGAACCACCACTACGAAACATCATCAACCTTTATCAGTCATTATCACCGTACTACCTACCATTATTAACCGCCAACCATTGTTCACCATTACTACTACATTGTTGCCACAAGTTACCATTAGCAACTATATTAAACCGTTGGTTACACCATCATCACCTACTATTTTCAACTATCAAGTATTTTTGCCAACCAGTCTTCACCACGATTGATTATTAATCAAACACTATTACGTATTAACCATCAAAAAAAGCGAATCAGCACCTACTATCAATAATTCTATTTCCACAAATTGATGACAGTAAGTTGTATCATCAACTTTTTCAACCACTATCAACAGCCATGATCACCTTGATACTAATTATTTCAACTAATTGATTATCACTGTCACTATCAATTATTCCATTCTCCACCCTGATTATGCCATTCCTCACCTATCATCAACTCAACCACTGTCAACATCAACCATGATCCCAAATTATCAATCACTATTACCAACCATTCAACCTGATCAACCAACCACTATCGCTTTCATCAACCATTGTTGTTGCAGTAACCAAGCCCTATTCTTGTCACCCATTAAATATTTACACCTATTGTTCAACTAATCATCATCACCTACTATCTTTCAACCAAGAGCCATTATTCGTGATCACTTACTAATAAATGCTCAACTTATGCTCACTTCCAAGGGCCTCCTATTTTTCAACTAATTCTCATTTTGTGGGAAAGTCATAATTTCTTGATTGCTGAAACTATCATCACGCACGGACTGGAGAGGGTCAGGTTTCACGGTGTGAGACAATGAAAAATCAAATTATCATCAAAAAATCACCTAACATCACCTGACATCATCTATCATCACCTAAGATCACCTAACATCACCTGTTACCAACCATCCAAAAAACATATCCCACATCTGCCAGCCCGTCCCCATCACACCCTGTCCTGTCAAGCTGAGCGCTCGCTCCGCGTAGGTACAGCAGCAGTGCTGCCAAGCTGGGCAAACCTTGGAGGGATGGAGGCTGCAACACAGGGAGGCACCTGTGCCGTCAGTGAAAATAGTGGGTTTATATGGTGGTTTACAGGGGCTTTGTCAGGGTTAACTAATGGTTTACAGAGGTTTTTTGCGTGGTTTATAGAGTTTGTAGGGGTTTAGAAGGGGCTGTCAGGGTTAATGAATGGTTTTAAAGAGCTCATAAAGGTCAATAAGGATGGTTAATAATGCGTTCATGGAGATTCATGGCAATTCATGATGATTTCTAATGATGGCTGATGTTGTTAATAGTAAATAATGACGTTTCATGTGGTCGTGCATAATGGTTTTTGAAGGCTATTGATTGTCGCTACTGATTACTATCAATCATGATTAGGATTCATGCTTATAAATAGTGGTGATTAATGGTCAATTGACAATCGTTTGATGGATTAACCGTTATTATTCATTACAAATAAATATCCAGATAAATTCTGAACTAGTCTTCCTGGATGCATCGATAATCAAGTCACATTATTGACCATCAACTCACCATCAATGGACCACAAAAAGCGGTCAACCATTGATCGGAATCAATTAACCATCATTGACCATCAATGATGCTTAAAACAATCACTGTTTAAGCATCGTTAATCATGCTAAGCGTTACCATGAACTGCAGGATCTCCAACATGCTTGATCTTGGATGATTTTGAATCTAGATCTTCTATTAACGCAATCGCTTGACCATCAGTGGAGCATAACTGAACCATGAATGACCACCAAGAACCGTTCAAAAAAATGATTCATGGCGAACCATTCCCTGTATCATGCTAATTGACTATTTGCGTCATTACCAACTAGCCAACGGTACTGAATGGTGGGGCTAGTTTGAATTGTATGCCATGGATACTGACAAGCTACATTGCTACCAGGGATTACCAGGGATAATCATGATCATTAGCCATCCTCAAGTGAAAGTGTCGTGTGCTTTGCTGGTTGTCCATTTCTATCTTCATTTGCCATCATCATCATCATCATCATCATCATCAACATAATAATCATCATCATCAACATAATCATCATCATCATGATCACAATTGCTTTTACAACAGCAATTCCTGTTGACTAGATTCAAATGGCCTATCACCAGTTATTAGCATCCGTATCATTGATATGTATATATAAATATATCTACGATTGACCATCATCATTAGGTATCATTGAGCATCAAAAGCCATCGTTGAATTCAGGGTGTGATAATCCATTGGCACTCTTCCCACGTTCATTCGAACAGTTCAGCACCAATTTGAAGCTCTTCTCCCAAATTCAAAACAAGAAAATTTCTGCGAAAGAGTCTTGTCTAATGTCTTTAACCCCGTGAAGAAACTGCTTGGAAAAAATGCCTATAATTGAATCTTTCAACAAGAAACAACGGCCAAAAAAACACTAGCCCGAAAATCATTCACCTGAATGGCAGACCAGGCATGGAGAGAATGCACATGGATGTACAGTATAAATGTACTATGTGTGCATGTATATGTATATATATATTTATATTTAATAACAGTAAATATTTACATGTCCGTAAAAATTGATCATGCCTAAACGATCCCATTGTCAACTGAAAGTCACCAGTTTTACTCACAAATGACCCATGACCCATCAAAAACGATGTTTTTGGCCCATCTGCCACTGTGGACGCCACCTCTTCGCCAAATAGACAGACCCACCTTGGCGATGCCAACATCTCCGTTGCGTGTTTGAAACCGGTGGCAAGCGTATCCAACCGGTGGTGAACCAGTTGGAGGTCAACAAAAGTCCGATTGGGTGATCAATTGTGGTGAAGGCTGTCGCAGTTCATGGGGTTCCCATGCAAGATCCACCGTGAGCCCCCCAGGATCCAACTGTTAAGACAGCCTGAAACAACCCAACCCATGGTCAATCTGGGGAAACGTCCATGGCTGGATAGCCCAGTAAGCAGTGCCAGGTACCAGGAATCGGTGATCCACCGGAGAGTTTCCAGCATCATTTCTTTGGATGCCAAGCTGGGGGTCATGACAAACCATGCCAAATGGTGGTTTCTCAAGCCATAGGGCAAGCCCCAAAATGGATGGTTTATTACTAAAAACCCTATTTGATTGAATGATTAAGATTACTAAAAGCCCCAAAATATCACCAAAAGTGCTCGCTAAACTAGATGATTTGAGCGTACCGAAATTTGGAGACACCACCAAATAAAGATCTCCTACCTCATAGCCCTCCTCGGAAATTTGGATATCCACCTCGTCCATCCTGCTATACTCTCTGGCAAATCTGGAAGTGGGAAATAAACCATCTATAGCTGGTTTACCTTTTCAAAACCGGTGATTTGCAACTTCCAGTTTAGTTGATACTACAGTGTAATTCATCCAAATGATTCAAGCATTGTCATTTTCCAAGTGTCTCAGGCCAGTCTGAGGTCTCGTCTGTATTCGCCCCATCTCCGCTGTTGAACCTGGTTTCCACGCGCACTGATGACGGGAGGGCCGGAAGGTGGGTGGTGGAAGCACTGGGGACTCCATGGCCCGGATAAGTTGGGTGAATCATGGGTTCATCATATTGGTTCATATGGGGTTGTACATCCATGGTAGTACCTACTAAGTGCTGCATGGACACAACGGGGGCACCGACCACTTGAGCCCGGAGGCGGATCCGGCTGCCGTTTTCCTCCTTTTTCAGCTTACTTGGTTAGCGTCTATGGGCGAAAGTGCCCCGGACATAGTTGGTTGTTTTCTTCCAATGGTTGATCAGGCTCACAAGGAGCCGAGCCGGTAGTTAATGTCCTGCGGTGCTTTGCATGAAAGCCGGCAGGCGATTTTGATTGGCTGCCGTGTTTGAGGCGATAGCCACCGCCTATCGCATCCTATAGTGGAGCTCTGGACAAGCAGAGTTTTCTCGTTTGGACTGGACGGGGCTGCGCATAGCCGCCCCTCAGACTCAGAGCCCGTGCGTAATAAGTGGTTCATCACATATCAATGTAAGAAGTTGGGATAATACTCGTGGACCACTATTCATGGACACACTGCTGGCATAAATCATATGACACTCCATGTGCACAAGAGACGTGATTGACCACCATTATCGACAATCATAAACCATCACTAGCTATCACTTCAGTACTGTCATTACCAACTATGCTACCAAACCATGAACTACGAACGCACAATGACTCGTTCTCTGTCCCAACAGGGCAAATGACGAGAAGCTCGCATCCTTTGGACCCAAAGGATCGCATTCATCATGGATATTATCCAGCTGCAAAATTGACCCTGCTGGGTCCACCATGTGAACCTTTAAGTGCATCCGGTTTGATGCTTATCTACATCAATATAGATGAAACCTCTGCATCTATGTTCGCTGAGAAATACACAACTACTATCCGCGTGGATATTTAATACATATCTATCCATTGATGTACACATTCATGCCAGCCCGATGCAGCCATTAAGCTCCTGGCAAACAGTGGCAAATGAACGCCAACCTCAGCTTTCCAAGTCGTACCATCAAATCAAGCTGTAACTGGAATGATTAGTTGATTCTTAATCAACCAGTTGGTGAAATATGATTTTAGCTCAAATAAGGCCACTCCCATAGTTCAGAATTTGTATGGAGGGGTCTCAACTCAACATCGGGAACCCCAAAAATGCTTGATTGATGGCTAAAAATAGTTGATATTGTATGATTTTCGGGGTCCCCTATTTTGAGAAACCACTATATGCATAGTGGTAGTTATTTTTGGTTCTTTGAAAATACCAGGAGCTAATAACCAACTAATCATGGTCATTCACGGAAGGTCTAGCTGCTGATAAGGTTAACAATGGCTAGTACCACGGGTTGGTAGCCAACAATACTCAATAGGAGATCCGGCTGTCAACAAATCACCCCCAAGTGTTCGCCAGCTTAACAGAATTGTATTGTTTTGCAATGAAATTTGGTACCATTTTGAATGTCATAACCATGTCAATTTACCGACATTACCATTGTGAGTGTCATCCTGCTTCCTCTCGCTTCCAAATGCTGCTTACACTGGTTGATCAGCTGCTTCCAACTCAAAACGACTTGGTCACAACTTTGCGATGATGCAGTCATCACCAGGCTTCCAGGCTTGGTCAACTGTGATTCTACCCACCTTAAATGGCTAGTACCCACCTTAAATGAAGGTCATGGCTGGTACCAACCTTAAATTGTGAATCAGAATTGGATCATCCAAATGGTGATTCTGATTCAGAGCTATCCATCCTCAAACCAAAGGATAATCTAGGCTTTCTCAGCAATGTATCGTCGGAATAGCTTTGAACCAATGGATACTCTGTCTACTTTTTGGAAACTGATCATCAGCAATGTTACGGGTACGGCAAATCAGAATTGGCAATAAACATACACCAATATTATGGATATAGCCAACCACTGTGCAATAAGCATAGCAAAGTCCCAGCATATTGAGAATCACCACATGCATGAGCCCATATCAGAATTGGCACGGAAGTCTATCGCTGGATAATCAACCAGCAATCCAGATGCTTCCAGTCATAGATCAGGTTGCCAAATACCGGTACAAATCATTGACGACTACGCACCATGTTTCATACACTAGGAATAAACACAGTAATTTAACCATCAATGAGCTATCAACCATTAAAAATGCGTATCAATAATCAATTCGCATCAATGATGATGCATCATTAATGCTTACCATCAAGAATAGACTGGTAGATGAATATCCATGATGGCTGATAAACATCAAGGGTTGACTTAATCATTGGTTCCTTAATGATTAGTCATGATGCTTAGCGAAGCAACCTCTTAGACCAAGTTTTTGAGTGAGCGCTTTTCCTGCAGAGGCTCCACCATCTTCACCAACCACAACGGGTCTCTCATGGTCTCAGCCGGTTCTGCGTTGCAAATATAGTCACTGCCGAAGCCACACAGCTCTGAAGCTGGTTCAGTCCAGCTGTCAGTGTCTCATGGGGAACTAGGGATCAGTTGGGCCACGCCGTGGTGTCCCAGCGAATCAGAACCAACTTTTGGGATGCTTTACATTCCGGTAAAATCATCCGGAAGTGGAGAATTCAGCCAAAGTCACTATTTCTGGTTGGCGTGCCAATTCATCACTATTGGTGAACTATTCATCAATTATAACGGGTGTATACATTTGCAACAAAAGTCACTCATCACTATTCATCAATTCATAGTTGGTGTAGCAGGGGGTTTTCCACCAACCAGGCTATGATGCCATTGCTTGCTACACCAACTATTCAAAAAAAACAGCAATTTTGAGCCCCGGGCATCGTTTCCTACCATTGCCAGGTACCTGCGAAGCAATCCGGCGGCCGGGTAAAATCGGGGACCCCGACAGGTTGCCTCTCCTGGCACGGGCAGCCAGGTAAGTCCTGAATAGCATTGGAACAACGAAACTTTTTTGCTTGATCCATAGTTATGATTGATGACCATGATTCTAGTTGATCCAATTGATGCCATTGAATTTTGGATACTTATGATTGATACCCATGATTAATGTGCAATAAGTTTAAAACCCATACTGATGATAGCCATAGTTCTGATTGATGACCGTGATCATAGTTGATCCAATGTGTTGATCATAATGGTTTATTCATATCCACCCATGCCAAATAGTAAACACAACAGAATCATGATCACATCTGGATTATGTAGTCTGAAGCTGTTTCCATAAAGCTTCCTCATAGGAAACCATCGAAAAACCATCATATACCAAAAAAACCAAAAGAAACCATGGAAACCACCATAGGAAACCACCGAAAAAAGCACCGGAAACTCCCACCATTGCTGGTTCAAACAGCGCGTTTCGGGGTTTCCACAAAAACCAGGTCCAGGACCCCACCTAGTTGACAACTCGAATGTTGCCGATGTGTACAATTTCAAGTTTTTTGTCTCACTTGAATATATATATATATATATAATATTTATGTAAATAAATAAATAAATAAATATATATATATATATTTTTTTTAAATAAATATATAAGAGAAAGAAAGATCTATATATGATATTCAAAACTATATTTATACACATCTGCAAAAGATATTGCTTTGCAATGCCCCAAGAGAAGCCATTCTCTCTGACTGAAAAGCACTTCAAACTTCTTAAGAAAAGCAATTTTCTCAACAAAAGAAATGTTTAATCAAGCTCTCTCTGAAAACAAGTTAAAACCTTAACAACGAACTTGATTCAACAAGTCTCAGTCATCTCAGTCTGACCGTCTGCCTCCCACAAGCCCCGCAGCGACCCTCCTGGAACCTGATAAGACTGGCAGAACAGTTGATCCAAAGAGTTTCAAGAACTCCTGCGGCATAAGCGAGCGGCTGTCCAAATGAAATATCTGATGATAAACCAGCTATTAGTGAGGGATTTTCCTGGCATTTCAAAAGAAACCTTGGGAAACCACCTAAAGAAACACCATATTTGACAGGAAACCCTCATAAACCAGCTACTTCTATGGTAGATTTCCATTGTCAGGTTTGTTACCAAAGGGTAACTTTGAGTGGCAAATGATCCCTGCAGTGGTTCAGTGATGACTCACAATTACAAGTGATAAAGAATCCGCGTAATAATCAATTTGAATTCCGTATGACTTATCGAGAAGCAACCCTCATATAATATAGCAATATCTAGAAATAAACAACCCTTGTAAGTGATCTAGAAATACCTTGGACATTTGAGCGCAGTCTTCTGCAGCTTGTCGGACCTTGGAGAGTAGCTGCACTTGCCCTGAAGTAGCTGTAAGCATGATGATACCAACAACCATGGTAGGTTATAACCCTAGGAAACCCCCAATACCATTAGAAATCACCATAGGAAACCATGGTTGGATGGCTGATCACATATGGCTGTGGGTCAAAACTCTGTACCCCTGGTTCCCCGATCATTGACAATTGTTTTCCCGATAGTTTTGTTGCTTACTATCCCCCATTGGTTGATTAAGATTGATCCAGCTCGCCATATCCAAGTAAACCGTGGCATATGTCCAATCAAATGATCTCTTGGGGATGTAAGACCCTGGGCTCCCGGCCTGGCTCCCCTGTATGTAAGGGCCCTGAACGGGATACCAACCGGGCTCCTGGCACCGCTCCCTCCCAAGCACCAGCCAGTCATGGTGAACAACTCTGTGATCTGAAGCTGCAGCAGTACCGAGGCCCTACAGCCATCAGCGCATCTGGGGTTGTCACCATGGTGGTACTTACAAGTACCATCCAGCTGTTCATAACCATTTTCATAACCATTTTCATAACCATTTTCTATTAGAAAAAAACTAGTGACTCTTGGGGCCCCACTTTCGGACAAAGCCATCTACGAATTATCAACGATTGTCAACGAAGGGTCCGTCCGGCTCATTGGAGACTGTGCACACTTGATTTTGGTCAAACAACCAGTGGATCATCCATCTTGGTTCAAACAATTAACCATCAATAAACCAGCTTATCATTGTTTGGTCAAGCACAATGAATCAACCAAAGAACAATTGTTGATCGATTAATTTGGTCAAGCACAATTTATTTGGACCAATCACATTATTTTGTTGGTCAAGCATCAATTGACCAGCGGATCATGCATCATAGGATACCAACGCGGCAGCCCGCCAACCCCACACCTGTCGAAAGGGCCGCCACGGACGCATCCACATCCTCAAGCACAGGGCCTTGGTATGGCATGAGGTTGGTTGCGTTGGTTTCCTTATGTTGGTTGGTTGATTTTGCTGTTTAGTTGGTTGGTTGGTTGGCTGGCTGGTTGATCGGTCGGTCGGTTGATGGGTTGGTTGGTTGGTTGGTTGGTTGGTTGGTTGGTTGGTTGGTTGGTTTGTTGGTTTGTTGGTTCCGCTACTTCATTCATTGGTAAGTTTGCAAGATTGCGACGAACAACATGAACAACAAAATCACAACAAGGATAACAGCTCTACCTGAGGCGATTCCGTTTGCAAGATGATGGTCACCAAACCTTTCTGGAAAACCCACTGGGATTAAAGTGAAACTGAGGAAACACTCAATGGAACAATGGAACCGGACCTCAAGGGTGAAATCCTGGAAAAAGAGATGCTGAACAAACATATATTACTATATGATATGTGTACTTCTACTATCTGGTTGGTGGTTTCAGCCTCAACAAAAAATATGTAAGCCAAGAAATTGTTTATAACTGCTAGGGAAAATCACAACCATGAATCAAACCACCAACAAGTCATGAAAAAGAACCCAGAAAAACCTTGTCTATTTGTGAAAGCTTGGTCCACCTGGTGCAGTGATTCCAGTGAGCGTATCCAAATCAACTAGAGTCCGTCATGGGAGCCGGTTGCGCTGCCTGCGATCATGAGTAATGGCCACATGATCCAAAGCTATGGCGTGCTGTGAGTGAATCTGATGATGCTTAATGATACTGAATTGTTGATGATTCTTAATGATACTGAATTGTTGATAATTGATAATTCTTGACACTGGTAAACTCTAGTGATAGTGGATCCTCAGCCGTTCATTGGTGGCTAGTGAGCGGTAGAACAGTGGTTAATTCGCGGTCAAACATGCTTGATAATGATGATTGTGGCTGATACTGCTTCATGATGATGCCAAAAGAATCTCGATAATGATGGTGGTTCTTTTCATAACCATTAATCAATGGCTAATGCACCAACTACACACGGATATAATATACGGGTAAGCATAGTTGGTTTCACCACCGAAACTTCTCTTTTCGAAGGTTTAGAGGTACCCCGCTTAGTGGAATCCATCAGTCAATCCTTTGAAACTCAAGAAACTTTGTCTCCCAAGATCAGATTCACAGCAATTAGGTTTTGCCATCCCCCAGTACAACCTGGTTGGATGAATTAATCAATGGCTAATGCACCAACTACACACGGATATAATATACGGGTAAGCATAGTTGGTTTCACCACCGAAACTTCTCTTTTCGAAGGTTTAGAGGTACCCCGCTTAGTGGAATCCATCAGTCAATCCTTTGAAACTCAAGAAACTTTGTCTCCCAAGATCAGATTCACAGCAATTAGGTTTTGCCATCCCCCAGTACAACCTGGTTGGATGATCGTTTGACCTTCAAACCAGTGGTATACCAGTGGTTTAAACATGAAACATCATTTTGCCCAACCCTGAATATGAATCTTTCTACCGTCTTCTGAGCGATGCCAGGGTGACCTTCAAACAACAACCTCTCGATGTGGGTACACTCCATTGTATACGTTCACTAATGATAAATGGTGGAAACTGACTGCGGGTCATGGCAAATGTTATGGCTTATGATTGACAATGCCGGATGAAGTACCAGTACCGACCAACACCAACAAGACTCGTTGGTGACCTCATCCCCTCATTCCAGCCAATCATCTCAGTAGAATTACTGATCATCCTCCAGTTTACAGTGCTCAAAGCATAGGAACATGCGATTCAACCACCAACCGAATTTCCAGCATTAGTATCAGTACATATTCACCATGATTGAGCATCAACCTTTAGGTGCTACTTCCCATGCCATTCCCACACATCCTGCCACCAAGGAACCGTCAGCGAAACCTGAACAAGTTCCATCTCACCCAGTAGCCTAGGTGAATTCCGGTGGTGACGCCCTCATGACTTCAGGGTTGTGATCTGGAAGAGTCGATCGAAATGGTTGGCTTAAATGCTCTTTATACAATACTGGTTGGTGGTTTAAACCCCTATGAAAATGTCAACCAACCATTTGTTAATAATAATTACTAGGAAAAATCAAAAATGTTTGAAACCACCAACCAGTCTTTACACAATAGGTAAATGATCCGTGTGGTCCCATGTTCGAAGTCCCATGTATAATCTACCTAGCTGGCCATAATTTTCAAGCTTGTGTTGCTGCCTGAATATTCTGTACCGATGTCAGTGAGCCGACGGCACCAACGAACAAAGCAAAGAACAGAACCAGTTCTTGTGAATAGATGTTTTTTCTATTTTTCTTAGATATGTAAACAATTTTTAGAATCCTTTAGATATGTAAAATTCTGGCCATGTAGTTGTTTTTGCCCTTAATTGCTGTCAGAGTTCTTCGATTTTTTCATATCCCAGTCCTCAGTGCTGTTGCGTGATCAGTACCGCGATTCAGGTGCGGATTCATTCAGCAAGAGGCCCCCCCCACAAATGCTGAGCGGGATGAAAAGCGAAGTCAATATTTGGGGTCATCCATGATGAATGGTGATACCCTCAACCATCCCCCAAGGTCTGCTTAAAACCGATAGCCAGCTATGGGGTAGACCACTTATGGACAAGCCTATTTGGTTGTGAACAGGAAGCCAATTACTGGTTGGTACATCTAATTGAGACATCCACCACTCATCAACCCGATGGCTACTGCCCAGGGCTAAGTCACCAATAGTTGTGAACGTCCCCAATTGCTCCAACAGCCAAAACATTGTGACACTTGACCTCCCAAGCAATGATCATGCCAACATAGCACTGGTAGGCATGGTCAAGTCACAATTAATCAGTGTGATTGTTGCTCCCAGTCAAGGATTATTGCGAATGTCAGATAATTCCGCCAATGATTTTCCTATGAAAGTGAAGTCAAAGTGTTGCAATATCAACCAATCGTCAACCAAATAAACAATCACGTGATCCTGTCTTGATAGCTCCATTGCTTTTCCTATTTGTTGACTCGATCCATCATTGTAGATTGTCTCACCATCACAGTCGTACTACCCACCACCATCGCTTGATTGATGTATCGACCAAGCACTATTGCTGACCACCCCTCCTGAGAGGTATCATCCTAAGATTGCCACTGATTTCCTCGTTATTTCTGGTGAATTGCTGTACCATTTTCAGAACATGCCCTAGGTTTGTTGCTATTTGCGATCCCCCAGTTGTGTCAGCACAGAATCCGCACCATCGTAGCAATGGATGATCACGCTACCTGATCCCATCAAATGTCTGACAAGTTGATGACAAAGATTGGAGAGAACCACCCCTAGTCCCATACTTAACCGCTAATCACATGGTTGACCATAGAAAATCCCATGGTTAGGTCATCAACTTTCGCTCAAGGACCTGTCACACATTGATGCTGCCACTTCCCCTCGCTCCCAAACAGGTGGACCCCGGTTTCACCGTAGATTGATCGCCACGGCACGCTGGCGCCAGCAACACGCTGGACACCAGTTTCACATGGCCGAAGGAAAACCTCGACGCGCTGTCCCAGGACCCCGCGTGGTTCGTGGCGTTTTTGGATGAGCCACTGGGCCCATAAACTCGGCGATCCCCTGGTGTTGTTTGCAGCTGGGATTCTACCAATGCAGCAAAGAACAGCAAGCAGCGCCATGGCTCAAGCAGCCCCATGGCTATCTACAGAAGAATTGCAGGGGTTAAGTTGCTTGGGATCAACCAGCTACGATCAACCAGCCGTCTAACCAGCGTTCATCATGCTTAACCACCATTCCTCAAG
Source organism: Symbiodinium kawagutii (assembly GCA_009767595.1). Classification (NCBI taxonomy): domain Eukaryota; class Dinophyceae; order Suessiales; family Symbiodiniaceae; genus Symbiodinium; species Symbiodinium kawagutii. The sequence goes on along the minus strand of VSDK01010480.1, from coordinate 424,812 downwards.
CAGATTCACAATTCACTCATGTACCTGGCACGGTATAACAAGCAGCATTGTCAGGGATCATGAACTATGACTAACCTATTGACTTTGTTCAACCATTCTCAACCGCCATGAACATTTGTCATTCCGACAACCAGCATCATCAACCAACCACTGAGTACCAATACTTTGACTATTATGAGTTTTTTTCAAGCATCATGAAGCGTCCTTAAGCATATTTAAGTGATAAACCAACTGAATATTTTCCGAAGTCACCACTAATGCTTAAGTCCCAACATAGCATCCCAACATAGCATCCCAGCCATGAGCACCACTCATCCCATCCGAAAGTCCCCCTGCCCAGCTCAGCCGCCGACAGCATGGCAACGGCGAAGGGGGGGCTCCATGGGGCGGGCACTGAAGGAGAAAGTTCACTTCCTAAAGCTATTCAGATTGAGGATGACAAAATGGTGATTCAAATGCTTCAGACAAATCCTGATTGAGGATGATTTGAGGATGATAAATGATGACTACGAATGGTTGAAGGATGATGAATGACGTTGATTGATACTCAATGAGGATTAAAGCATGATAAATTATATTTATTGATACTCAATGAGGATGTAAGCATGATAAATGATGTTTATTGATGATCAAGAATGGTTGTTGGATGAGAAATGATGATTATGAATGGTTCAAAGTATTGGATCATGATTCATAAGGAGTCATATGTGAAGAATTTTAGACATGAGTAATCAATTCATATTGATTAGTCAAAATTTCATTCAGGATTATCGATTATTCGGACCTATGTAGACTGATTGACATGATGTTGGTCAGTAAAAACTGATGAATGATGGTCAATCATGCATGCTTTTACTGGAAAATCATGTTTGAACATACTGATGGTTGATCAGGTTCCCTGTAGTCGTTCACAATGGTGATTGATAATTTCAACCAAGACATGGTTGGCCATGGATTACAGCAATAGTTAAACATGTTGATTAATGCTTCAATTTTGAATGGACTAACGGCTGCTTATTTAAGAGCTCTTTTGTTGTCAATCCAACAAAACAATCCTTCTGAAAGGTATCAGCTGCGTTGTTCATCCATTGGTAATGACCCACTACCAGGCAATGGACATGCAATTCACTGGTGGTCTCTCAACCTCCAACAATTTGCGTCAAATTGGAGCAATCCCTAGGGATTGGACTTTAGTAGCTTCATACGCTTTGAATCTTGGAGCATGAGTTGAGCAGGTTCAGGAATCGGCAAAATATGCATGTTAGAAAAAATTACCACCAGGACATGCTTGTAAACACCACGCATGTATGTGAAAATAACAATTCGTGTAGAATTTTATCAGTTTTTGGGAAACATGAGGAAAAAAACCTCCAACATTTAGGAATGGTGCAGCACTCATGGCACTGCAAATGTTTGTGGTCTCCATGATGGATGGGTACCCATCAACAAAGTGGTGAAACAGAGTTGCCCTTCAAAGGGCTCCACTTCAACCACTGGTATCAGTTTATGATGCCTAATGGTTGTCATGGTCAACAACCAAATCTCTCATGAAAGGATAGCCCACGTAGCTCAGCTCATTGCTACCCGCCCAGCATTGAGCCCGAACAGATTTTTGTCGCACGCTGAGCAGATTCTCAGCACAGGCCACGGCGTGATTCCGTGTCTATCAGCAGGGGTTACTTTCCTCACTTTGAGCACCTGGAGACCAGCAAAAAAGAACATGGTCTTAGGCAGGTCATGATCATAAACCATGTTTTCTGGTGAATATCAACCATCTAACCATCAGTTTTCTGGTGAAGATCATCATGTTGGGCAGGTCACGATCAACTATGGGGGGACGCTTGAACTCAGGTTTCTGGTGGAGCTGGTGGACATCTGCCGGGACCCAGGTTCCTTCCATGGGAGGACCAGCTTGACGGGACAGCAGGATTCCAGGCTGCCATGGGCATTGCCATATTGTGCCATCGCAGTATGGCCAATAACAAATCTATGTACATAAATCATATATATATATATACTACTGTATAATTATTCAATATTAGATTGAAATATATCAAAATATAAGTAACATGAGATTGCAATATGTTCATAAAAACTACTTTAGCTTGATTATATTGCATTATATATATTACATATGGGTCATGATCACAGGTGGGCAGCATTGTTGCAGGTCATTCATTCTGCGCTTATAAAACACTGGTGGCTTTAATTCCCATTGACTAGTTAAATGACCATCCGCTATGTATGGTTCACACGGAAAAAAAACATGAATTTACATAAGTATACATAACCAGTTATATGCATAGTTAGTTGGTATCTTCACGCATCTTCCATTTATGCATCTTTGCAGTAACACCCAAATCCCTCCTTCTACCCGGAAACTACAGCAACGCTGTGGAAAAAATAATCGAGGATCCCTCCTCCTCCTCATCATCATCCTCATCCTCCTCATCCTCATCCTCATCATCCTCCTCCTCCTCATCATCATCATCCTCCTCCTCCTCCTCCTCATCCTCATCATCATCCGGATGTAGTGAGCCCACAAGCGTCCCCAGAAAATACCTTGCATGTCATCCAATAGCCAAATTGCGGATTTGACGTCACCTCCAAGATCAGTTGCGTGTCATGTAACAGCTAGGGGGGCTGGTGGACTTGATGTCATCGTACCTGCGTCTGGGCAAAAGGAAGGCCTTGCGCGTACAGTCCCAGTATTCATGTATGGAATATGTATTTCTTGACCATAGAGTTAGTTGGTATCTCCCATATACCCTCTCATAAACTAACCGTCTGGTAAATGATGGATTTTCCATTGCCATGTTGGTTTACCAAAGAGTAGTTAGTTGGTATCTCCCATGCACGTTGGTCATTTTCCACCATTAGACATTTTTTATTGACCACAATATGTTGCTGGCTAGGTCGATCCAAGCATCCGCCTGAGCAAGCACATTTTAGGAGGCCCAGAACACACCTGGTCAACCCCGAGGAATCCCATGGCTCAGGTCGCTGTTCGCTCGCCAGCAGCGCGATTTCACTTTGGAAATCAGCCAGAGCAGATCCGCAAGTCGTGAGTTTTACGCTGTTACACCTGCGGTTCAACATGTTGGCGTCTGAACACGAGAGGGTTCATCAGGGGATCATCTGGTAGGGCCAAAAGCTATTGACCAGCAAGATTCAGAATTGGTGGTTGGTCCCCCACTGTCGCCTTACATCCTATTTTTGATACTGGCTGGTTGTAAGCCACTAATCCACCTATCACCGCAACGATTGGCTCAACTGGTGGCGCCCGCAGGGCCTTTTCAACACATTTTCCCTTCAGCATCTCTGCCCATTCAAACTCAGACTTGGGCAGTTCGCGTTGATCGAAGTGCCGTCATCTAGGTCTGGAAGAACGGAATCTTGGCAAGGCTGCGTTGGAGGACTTCGCTTCAATCACTGGGTCTGGTACAGTCACCATATAAGAACTGTGCGGGTCCAAGTCTAGAAATGGTGAGCTTTAGATGCTGAAGCAGGTGGACAAAGAGAAATCCTTTGTATCAACCAAAATGGCAATCATTCATATACAGGTCTTTAGCTGAACAATGGATTTCCTTAGGGAAACATCATGACCAGTGGACCCCTTCCATGGTTATTTCTGGTTTTCTCAGGTACCATGTAGGAATGCCGAAGATCTGTGCCGAAGATCGGCCACTTCCAAGGAAGCCAGGACTCCAATCAGGGAAAGCGATCATGGGAAGTCTTTGGATACTGGCTATAACAATTGCCTATCAATACTGGCTATCATGGGACTGGCCTATCATGTTTATAAAACAAGTGTGGTTGCACCAATCATGTTTATCCAACAATTCAAGCTGTCTATGCCAACACACAATTGCCGATCATGATTGGTGCAACCACCATGATTGGCTGCCGACACCTTATTTCTTGGTAGTTGCACAGAGGGATAGTAGCTCACGCAGAGAGATTTGGGTTTCGATTCTTATCATTGTCGTTGTGGTTATCGTGAGACTGTCGGTCCGAGATCCTGCACCCGGCCAACCACACAACAAATCTTGCCATGATATTTTGTTGCTTGGTTGGCTATTATCCTGTTATTGTTTAAATCAGATAGATAGATAGATAGATAGATAGATAGATAGATAGATAGATAGATAGATATATATACATATCACCATTGTGATGTTTCTTTCTCCCCTTATCCTTTGTTTGAGTGAATGTTCAATCCAAAGTCTCGGGCACAAAGGCAATAATCAAAATGATCGCTGAGGTTTCTATGATACTAGCCCAAATGATGGTGAGTCATTGCAACAAATAGCTGTTGATATTGCTGGTGCTTCTCGACAGAATTTTCTCATACCAAGTTCAAGATCGTTTCGGGTGAGGAAAACACACGAATCTGTGAGGGGTTGCACACCATTGATGAACATTCCTGGGGATTGTACGTGACCACCCCCGGGTGGTTGACCGGTTGACCCAACAATCAAGGGCTTGTTAAGGGGTTGGTAAGTTACCACGATCAAGTACGAAACATGCAGGCAAGCGTCGTTGTAGATCGGTTTTCCGCATCTCTTTGCAATGCCTTGTATTGCAACTGAGGGGTTTTCACGCATTCGATCAATTTATTTGGTTGGTGGGATGTCAAGAACACAGAAACCGGGGGATGACATTTGCATGATGGAAATGAGAAATGGTTGATACAAACACATGGATAAGACCAAATCAAAGTATCTAAATATCAATGCTCAGTGATGGTTACTGGATTTACTAAATTGGTTCACCAAGCACAATAGTGGAAGCATAGTTCATACTGTCACATTGTGCCTTCAGCATGTGCTGCCAATACACCGCGATAACTACCCATATTGGCATGCATTCATGTACAGTAATATTATAGTACGAGTACATTAGAAATGCATATGCATACGTGAAAGTAAATTGTACTTTGCATATGTTTGCGGCCAAACACCGTTCAGAGTGGACTGGCTTGACATTAGTTCTGCACCTCACACCTCAACCAGAACAATTGGTCATTTCTCCTAGGGATAGTGAGCAAAACTAGCAAACAAAACCAATACCTGCGTGAGGCACCCAACATTTACAGATATTTACAGTATTTCCAGATGGCCATGTGTCAAACCTTAGTACCCTTGTGAGCATCCTATAAATGACCCAACTAGTCTTTGTTGGGATGTTCATCCACTAATAGTGACCCACAAGCAAATCTTTCGGATTCCGGTGGCATACCAACTCACGGTTTTCCCATCTACAGCTATGCCACGGTCTACCTCTGACCCAGCGGTGTTGAGGACGCAGGGGGCAACCATTGAGATCACCGAAGGTGAAAGTCTTCATTATCAAACCATGACGCTACACTTACCCGTGGTGTCATGCTGCAATGGTAGTCTTTAGAGTTGCAGAAAGCTGTGAACCCAAACAGATGCGAGCGTTGGCATGATGACACAACCAGCTGTTTATGAATTGACCAAAGCAGCCGCCCAAACGGACGCCCACCATGCACTGCCAAGTGGCCGTTGATTGCATCTCTCACCCTGGTGGCCATGGGTTTCTGGTTGAGTCGCCCCCGTCTTGGAGGTTGGGTTTCACCATGCGAGGATTTTGGCACACTAGGGGACCCCCACCACCAATGACCTGCGAGCATAACTCTTCACGGCCAACTGAATCTGATGAAGGCTTGCTGGATCATAAGCAGTCCATGGCATGAGGAATCGCTGTGAGAAATTTCATACCAAGGGTGTGAGATAGATAAATTGACTGTTAGATATTGACTGTCAGAGATAGATAAATTGAGTGTTCGAGTCCGGGAACCAGATATAGTAAATAGATGTAAGCAGTGTAAGGTGTCAACAAGTTTATCATATCACCAACGAGTTGTTGCCTGGAACTTGCCACCAATCATGGCTCAGACTTCACGCTTCGAAGCGCGAATCTTCGTAAGCTGAAAGCAGCTTGGTCTCCAAACAAGTTGGGACCCTGGCTGGCCCTGGTCTATCTGTTGAACACAAATGCGACCAGCAAAAATTTGGAGGATCTCCAGTGCCCACAGAAGCTGCCAAGGGGCTGGTAGAGCCGCCAATCGGTTTGCTGGTCATGGATAATCCACTTGGGCACCTGGTGCGTCAACTGCTGACCCCACTTTTTCGCTGGGCCCGCACCTCCGTGCAGGAGTGCGGCAGTGCCTCCAAACACATGCAGGTCATTTCCATCCCTTCATTTAGTTGCAGTGATTGATGAATCATAGCTATATTAGCACTAACAAGTGATAGTTTGCATAGTGCTAGTTATATGGTTGATGAACTAGTATGAAGGCACGAATAAATGATGCTATCACCGCCGCGGCTCGTCGCTGCTGGATGTTGCAATGATGTATCCACCAGCATTAACCAACCAGCAAGTGTACACAATCTCGGACATTTGTGGACACTTATGGCCATTCATATGGCTATGGGTCAATATTAATCAACCAATAGTGTGGGATAATAACCAACAACAGTAGTAGGAAACCAATGGGCTTGATGATGGGGAACCAGGGGGACTAAGGGTGAACTGACCCACAACCATATGGCCTTTTCCAGTTGCAACCCCAGATGGCTTGCTGGTTCCGGCGGGTTTCCCTAAATGACAGCGGGGATGGGCCAGGGAGTGCCCCACCATGACATGGTCAGCAGCCCATCGCGGCGAAGCATCCATCACCACCGGGGGCTATGAACGGTAGCAGGTCCACCATAGGTTACTCAAAATATAATGAAGGAACATATGGTGGTTTCTCAAGCCATAGGGGACCCCAAGAAATGGCTGGTTTATTACCATGAATGACTAGTAATGGATGATTTAGGGGTACCCCTATGGCTTGAGAAACACCCATATGGCAATATGAACTGCAACGACTAGTTGAGTGATTCAACATTCCTGTGGCTACCAGAGGTTACCATGGTTGAGTGATTCACCATTCGTAACCACTCTTATCCCCGAGAATGACTTCACCTTCACCATGAGCTGCCAGCACTGGTGCGTCATCATTCAACGCCTACCTTGTTGGCTGTTCATCAACATTCTTTGACCACTGAACCAGCTGAAATTTCCCTGAAACACCAGCTAGTATTACAAATATAGTTACTGTAACCAATATCTAGATATCTATCCTCAAGCAATCAAGCCATTGTGCTGGTGATTGGCCATCATCAACCATTATTCAAACATCACTGACCACTATCATTGCACATTATTGCCACGATATCATCACTTCAAATATTTGTTCCATCGCAAGTTCAACCATTCTCCAACCATCATTTGGTGATTTCTCGAAATAGGGGTACTCGCAAACCACCATGATTCACCATGAGCCATCATTCGCACGCTGATGTCACCACCTGTTTGTCACGCCTTTCAACCATCAAACCATCGTGTGCAACCATCATTGAACCGTCAGTTAAATCTGGTTAGAAAAGGTTAAAAACATCCATTTGCCATCATTAATGGTTTAAGTAAAAGGCATCAACTAACCATGATTGAACCATGCTGCAAGTAATATGAAAGCCATCAATTAAGATGGTTAACTATATGTCATGTAAGCAAATTCAACCATGATTTAACATCAATGAACCATCATTTTTCTCGTGCTCCAAATTCACCGTCGCAGGTTCTGATAGAGAAATCTTCAGAGCAAACTGCGTCCAACATCTGCCCATCGGGCGAGACCCCACGATGCTGGTCTCGACGAGCCTTCAACTTGCACGTGAGTTGGCTGAGAGCATCCGCTGCACAGTCGGATCCGTCCTCAAGAGCACCACTTCCTCCGCATCCATACTGGCACACCTAAGCCATGATCTTGAAATCGGCTTTGTATCGACGTGCTGGAGACCGACAGCATAAAAAGTCCATACTGGATCGCAACGATGGAATTCTACATTGTCCCTCATCGTTGCTTCCACAAGCAGCAACCGAGCCATCACTTCGGAGAAGCACAGTATGATTGCCGCCGGCAGAAACTTGAGTGTAGATCACACCGCCATCTAAAGGTGGAATGTCACATCGTCCAGACCCATTGTATCCGCACGCAGCAGCAGAGCCATCACTTCGGAGAAACACGGTATGTCCGGCACCTGCAGAAACCTGGGTATATGCCAGACCGTCATCCAAAGGTGGAATGTTACATTGTCCATGCTCGTTGCGTCCACAAGCAACAGCAAAGCCATCACTTCGGAGAAGCACAGTGTGAGAGACACCTGCAGAAACCTGACTGTATGTCACACCATCATCCAAAAGTGGAATGTCACATTGTCCATGCTCGTTGCCTCCGCAAGCAACAGCAAAGCCATCACTTCGGAGAAGCAGGGTATGATAGCCACCTGCAGAAACCTGGGTGTATTTGACACTGTCATCTAATGGTGGAACGTCGCACTGTCCCTGCTCGTTCCATCCGTCTGCAACAACAGAGCCATCACTTCGGAGAAACACGGTATGAGAGACACCTGCAGAAACCTGACTGTATGTCACACCGTCCTCTAAAGGTGGAATGTTACAGGGTCCAAAAACTTTATGGTTGCGTCCGAGCAACAGCAGAGCCATCACTTCGGAGAAGCACAGTGTGCCGGGCACTTGCAGAAACCTGGGTGTACGTCAGTCCTTTATACAAAGGTGGAATGTTACATTGTCTATGTTCGTCGTTGTCCCCGCAAGCAACAGCAGAGCCATCACTTCGGAGAAGCACAGTATGATAGCCACCTGCAGACACCATTGGAGAGGTTTTTGAAAACTTTGCACCCTGAGCTGGTTGGTATTTGAACCAACCCTATGAAAAATAATATGCTTGTCAACCAAACATTTGTTGAGAATTACTATAGGCAAAACAAAAAAAAATGTTTGAAACCACCAGGGACTTCGGTTAGCTGCGCCCCCCTTTGAAACCACCAACCAGCGGATGTTGTGCTCTGAAAGCAGCGGATGAATTCGCCGAGAGTCGAATTCGTTGCACTGGTGGCTGGTTTCACCCCAACTAGGTCGCTTGAGCCTTGAGCCGAAATGAACCACCAATTGACCAGCAATAAACCACCATTAAACCAATCAACCATCATCAACCTTAACAACCATCATTAGCCATCAAGAAAGCATCCACTAAGCACCGTTGAACCATCAATTTAGCGACGTTTAACCACCAATCAAACAGCAATGCATCACCATTTAACCATCATTGAACCACGAATTAACCAGCCATACATCGTTTGACGGTCCTGTATCACCCGATGAACCAGCAACAAACCACCATATTACAATCAATTGACCATCATTCGCCATCAACAACGCATCAATAAATCACCAAGTAACCATCGGCTAGCAGCAATAAACCAACCTTGAAGTGTCACTTAACCATCATCAAAGCATCACTAAAGCACCACTAAACCATCACTAAAGCACCACTAAAGCACCACTAAAGCATTGTCCCAATCGTCAAGGTACACAGGTGCGGGCCAGCAAACGCAGGGCCGAGAACTGCACCTGACCTGGAGAGGCACTGGAGGTCGCGTTCGTGGTAACAACTGGGTTTATTTACCATGACTTACCGTGGCTATAAGGTGATTTACCATGGTTATAAGGTGATTTACCATGATTGTTAGGTGATTTACCATGGTTATAAGTTATAAGGCGATTTATCATGATTATAAGTTGATTTAACATGGTGGTTAGGTGATTTACTTTGGGATTAGTTCACCTACCAAGGTTCATCATTGGTCACTTTATGTTTTTACTGGTTGATGGTTTAGCTAGCCCTATGAAAACTATGCTTGTCAACCAACCAACCATTTGGCAATACATTTGGGAAAATAAAAATGTTTGAGTCCACCTACCTGATAAGGTGATTAGTTGACTATAGGGTGCCTTACTTCAGCAGTCTCTTGGACCAAACATCTGCCTTCTATGGTGATTTACCGTGGTTATAATGCAGTTTATAACCCCAGTCACACATCCAAGTAATGCTTCAATCATAGTGACTGATTCATCACATGCTAGTGAACGATGGTGTTAATGATGTTTGCTAGTGCTTATTATTAGTGGTCACTAGTGGTGTTGAATAATTTGTTAGTGGTGATAATCATGGGGCTAGTGGCTGATTGTATATTTTTTCGTGAATTGGTGAGGGTTCATGATTGATTGTCAATAGGAGACAGTGGTTGAATCAGGGTTGTCTCTGTGGCTGGCAATGAATCATGATGGTAAAGCATGGTTAAGCCCCATAGCAGCAGAATCTTGGTGGCTCACCGGGGTATAGTTTCATCCAACGATCGTCAAACCATCCGGTGGCTAAATGGTGGTTGCTCAAAACAGGGGAACCCATAAAATGGTTGGTTGATTACCATCACTGGTTGGTACTGGATTAGTTTGGAGGGTTCCCTATTTTGAGAAACCACCAAACGGGTTTGCCCATTGAGGCTGTACCCCCAAAAACTGATTGGGGAAGGGGTACTACCATGGCCATGGACGAAGTCATGTGATATCATAGAAATCCTTATTATCATCCACCATAATTAACGAATGGATATCACTATTAACCATCACAACCAAACCCTTATTAATCACTGTCAACCATTAAAACCATCACAACTATTAGTCATCCCCTACCCTTAATCAGTATTCACCATTATAGCCAAAGGTCGAAAGCCATGGAGTTGGTATATCCCCTACCATTGTTGGATATGATCCCCTGGCTTAAGCATTGTTGACCATTGTAATCACATTGCTGGTCAGTTTACCTACTTCAAACCAGTTTCAAAGTAACCAAATCGCAATCTTAACCAGCTTATACTCATTCTCGACCAGTATGAATCATTATAAACCATAGGCCGTAGGTCAAACATCATTATGAATAACCATCTTATAACCATCATTAATCATTATTAACCATTATAAACCATAGGTCATAGGTCAAAAATCCTGCAAATCAGCTATGTTTACTGCACCTTTTTAGGGCACCACGACCGTGGAAACACGTGCCGCCGGGCTGCAGGAATGAAGCAATTTGGGATCCGCGGATCCGCAGGATGAGAAACACCTGGGAGGTCCGAGAAATCGATGGAAGCTGATCCAGCTTCTGATTGCAGAGGTTTCTTGACTAAAAGCTTGGTTAATTGACCATGACCTTGTGCGCTCTCTACTTGGGGGCAGCTCACTTCGAAAAGTCCTATGGTTAATTGACCTGAGAGGTTCTTCTGATTAACCATGACCTATGGTTATTATCCCCGGTTTCTTGTGGAATTCCCAAGAGCCATGGGATTATAACCATAGGTCATGGTCCCATGGTTATTTCCTTGACCGTAGCTATGGTTCTGATTGGATTGGAAGTTTCTTGAATCCCAAAAGCTGTAAATGGTTTGTTCATGGTTATTAATGGTTCACAATGGCTATTTACAGGGTGATTTGTTTCTGATTGCTTAAAAGGTATCGATGGTTTGTTGATGGCTAAGAATGGGCATGAACAAGGGGATAATGCTAGTAACAAGGGGAACATACCCATTGATGGGTGGTAAAAATGGATGGCTTATTGCAGTATAAAATGGTGAATCGCTAGCAATGGTTTATCTATGTTTATTAATGATAAAAACAGGTTTTTGACAGGGTGATTCGTTTCTGATTGGTGGAAAGCTATGGATGGTTTATCAATGGTTACGAATGGTTACGAAGAAGGGGATAACTAACCAAGCAAACATAACTAATAGTGGGTGGTAAACAATTGATGGTTTACTGCAGTGCATCATGGTTCACAGCTCAGAGTAGTTTATTGATAGTTATAGTAGTGGATATACCAACTATAATGGTTGGTTCATTACTGGCAATGATTCATAGTGGATGAGTTGGGTTCACCATTTTGAGAAGCCACCAATTGATCAATTATTTAATCGGCTAGAAAATTAATTACCATGGAGACAATGACCATCAATCATTATAGTGAAGCATTAACTCTAGTAGTTGATGGTTGATCCTCAGCCAGTACCATTGCTATTACCATACACATTACCATTAACATTTTCATTATCACTACCATTGCCGTCAACTATGGTTATCAACCCGGAGTATTAACTATGGTTAACCTAAAACTATTTGCATTACCAGTACCATTACCAATATTTGAAGCATAAATAGTCAACCAATAGTCAAGCAATACCAATAAATAATCAATGGTAAATAGTATTAACTATGGTTACCATTACCAATATTTAAACACAATTACCGTTAAGCACAAATAGTCAACTTCTGAAGGAACCGAAGAGCCATGGGAATCCTTCAGGAGTTAAGGGTTGATGGTTGTGACAGGAGCAAGCAGCTGTTGGTGAATAGGATTTAATCAGTAATCAAAACTACTAGTTATCAACCCTCACATGCAATTGCTGGAACTAGTTGATTACCAACAGCTACTTTACAAGTTGTTCCAGCAATTGAAAGCTACTGATTACTTCTTCAGTGATGACTTCCAGTAGTTGATACAATCATTGAATGGTGCTCAAATGCCTCGAGTAGTCCCATTTAAGCTAAGCCGGCTTGTCCAGTAGCGGGAATTACCTAGGGACAATTCATGGAATGGCTCATTAAGCCATGGAAAAATGAACCTACAGGGCTAATGGTTCCTCCGCAATCCCAAAGCTTCATCTTGATCAGTGATAGCCAAAAGGCTTTTCACAATGACACTAGTGTAGCCAACCAAACCTCCCATTATAGCCATAGCTACAGTGCTTTAATTGCTTTATATATAAATATAGCGATAGCGATAGCGATAGCGACTCCTACAACAACAACAACAACAACAACAACAACAACAACAACAACCACAACAACAACAACAACAACAACAACAACTACTACTACTACTACTACTACTACTACTACTACTACTACTACTACTACTACTACTACTACTACTACTACTACTACTACTACTACCGCCACTACTACCACGACTCTGCCAGCTCTTTCAGACTCCGACTTGCGACTTTGCGGTGGTGGGACCACGGTTGTCACCAGCCAATAGTGAAGTCAAATTTGTAAAAACATGGGGAAACCAAGAATCCAAAATGAACCACAGGTTAGCCATTAGATGTCATTAGTCTTTCAAATCCAGTTGCAATGTCAGCAATCATATTTAGTCACGAACATGGGACGTTTGAATGCCTTAAAATCTATCGAGGTGGACATAAAGGCAAACATGGTTCGGTTTTGCTTACCTCTTTGTTTGCTTCAGCAGTGATTCATTCACTCCATTAGCAAACCTTTTCTGTAGTCCTGGGCCTCTCCATCCATCTAGCACAGCCATCCCTGGCTCCAGTTTGCTACAAACATAATGACAGAATTGGCCACACAAAACGGAATTGATCGAAATTCACAACCAGCTGATGTTTGCTTGAGACTTTTCAAGATGGCAAATAGGGAACCCAAAATCATCCCCAAACAGTCGGTTTTGGATGATCAACAGGTGATTTGAGAGGCCCCCCTAATTGAGGAACACCCACATACATACATTTATATCGGCAGCTACGAGGTAGACATTCCTAAGAATCACCATGCCCATAACTGCCATATTGGTGTTCTCAGCTGCGGTATATGGCATGACTAGTTGATGACGTTCAGCTGATTTACCATTTGCATATGGGCCTATCCATATGTAACGGTACCCAAACCACCTGTAAACAACAGGTTTGATGGGGAAACTGACCAACTATGAGGGTACCATCATCTATGGACATGCTGAGAGAAGTAGCTGATGACCGTCACCTATCATCAATCCTCCGTGATTCTTGACCATGATCAGTGATGATGAACCGTTCTTGGTGATTTGTATCTTTTCCCAAGCGCTCCATGTATGGTCTATCTACCAACATTTACCAATGAAATGACCAAATTGGGAAATATACCATAAGTGGAGCATCTGAAATTCACAACCATAAACGTTTCTCCATCCTTGGCGCATCCTGGAAAGGCGTCGAGCTACGGATCTGGAATAGGGCCATAAGGCTGATTCAACAAGCCTCAGGACAGCAAGCATCAAAAGAGACCGGAGGGTTTTGCATGTAACTGGTCCCCTATCAACCGAAGGTATGATCATCAGCAGTTGGAAAAAAACAATGACTGCACCCACTAACTAAAGGATGATTTTTCCTGGTTGGCAACCAGGATGACTTTGGGGCGCCAGCATCTAGTTGAGGAATCTCTACAGTACTGACAAACGTTTGCACGATTGTCTATCAAAACGATGTACCGATGTGTTGAACAAACAAAAATGTACAAATATAGATCCTGCAAATATACTAAATACATGTGTCTATATGAAAAATCTAACTATGCAATTCCATCATATGTCTGTTTGAACATGATCATAAAACGGAAGCTTTGCTGCCCAAACATTTAAAACATTTCATCTCAAGAAATCTGTGGTATGACCTTTTAATGTGCACCATGTTTTCCCCAGGACATGGGGCCATTTGCTGAGGCTGTTGGTTCAACAGTCCCATCACTTTTAGGGGCCGGGGCAAAGATCAAACATGGCAATTTGGGGAATTCTGAAACTTGGGAACCCAAAAAACGGTTTTTAAGTTCCTTTACTTCGTGTGATCCCCACCATCACACGCAAATCTGACACAGGTCTATCTGGCATAGCTTTTGACGTTCTTTCTGGCATAGCTTCTGGCATTCTATCTGGCATAGCTTTTGGCATTGTATCTGGCAAAGCTCTTTTGGCATTCTATCTGGCAAAGCTTGTGGCAGGGGCGTTGAGGTCCGGCAGGAAACACTGGGCGTGGATGGTCGTGGTTGAGGTCCGGCAGGGAACACTGGGGAGTGATCATCGTGGTTAAGGTCCGGCGAGAAGGAAGGAGAAGCAGGAGAAGGAGAAGGAGGAGAAGGCAACTAACATAACATCTAACAACCCTCACCTGGCAGGTGGGGAATTACTGTAAGTGGTTGATTTTGGCTGATTTCCGGGGTCTCCTATTTTGAGAAATCACCATGTCCATCTGTGAATGGTGAAACACACCGAAGCCAACCACGTCATTTTCCATCGTCGATGATCTCATCAAGCTCGAACCATCTAAAGCTTGTACAGTTATCTGGCAGTGGGTCGAAACCCTGTACCCTTGGTTCCCCTATCATTCACCATTGGTTTCCCTATGAAATTGCTTGGTTATCATCCCCCATGAAGTTGGTTGGTTAATATTGACCATTATTGACCCAACTCGCCATATATAGCTGGTATATCCCCTTAGTTGGTTGGTTATTATCCCCTATTATTAGCGGAAAATATTGACCCAGCTCGCCATCTCCTTCCACCAACCAAGTGATATCCAGCGGCTCCAACTCTGGGCATTTGGCCCTGAACCATCTGTTGCGGGTCATCCAACCAGGAGAAATTTCCTTGAAATGGTAAACTCCAAGCGCCAAAGACCAGCCCCGAATCATCAACCAATAAATCAATCAATCAATAAATAATTAAATAGATTAAAAAAACATGTATATATATATATATGTGTGTGTGTACATACTGATTCATTCTTATTTGTTTTCATCCCTTCGATTCACCAGCTTAACCAGCTTAATCATCAATAACAACGAGTTAATCAGCTCATGAACCAGCTTAGAACCAGTCGTAGCCATCATTCACCACCATGGCGACGGCCCAGTGAGCGATTCAAGTCGGCTTTGGCCATGATTTTTTGCTAGTTTCATTGCATGGTCAGGCAGAATTGAACTGGACAATCTGTAGGAAATCCATAGAAGGTGTTGTAACGTTTCTCCTGCAATTATTGTTTTCTAGGGTGAACAGTTTCTGATGGAGAGTCTCAAACGAAAACTGATTAAACAATCTACATCTTGAAGTTGGTGGACCAACGAGTTTCCGCCAGAGTTCCGACCTCACTTAGCCAGGAAGCAAGCTTTTAGACCCTCGCAGGTTCCCTTGACCATATCCTGTCGCAGATTTGGACACAGGCTTGGATTTGTTGGATAGGTCCAATGTCACGCACAACTTGAGGATAGGGTATCTGAACATGGGTCGATAGGTAGACGGAATCTGACTCATCATTGATGTGTATCTACAAATCTCTGTCCATATGGTGAACAATATTAGATAAGGTCAATCATGACAAATAAGGGTGCATCATGGTGAATTGCTAATCATAGTTCATGGTCAATGCTGGTTAATACGCACAAATCATGGCCAACCATGTTTAATTATGAATGATTGAACATCAGTGGTTAAATGATGACCCATAAGGCTGGATCATGATTCATCATGGTTTAATATCAGTCATGGTCGACATCTCCACATGAATCATGTTTAAATTGTGGTCATTGTCCATATCAACCATCATTCCCCGCCAGCTTCAAGCGACACGTAACTCACCAAGCTTCGACACAGAGTCAACACCGAGTGGTGGCCATTGGCCTGGCTCCTCCCTAAGGGATAGCTGGCATAGCCCTACCTCCCAATCGCTCCCCCATGGCTCGGGATCCCCCGTGGCCGCCGCAGCTCCCAACTGCCTTGGAGAGTTCGCGGCACTGATTGTCTCGGCTGTAGAACTGATCGAAGCATTTGCCCTGGAGCTACAGCGGCAGTGACGGCACAATGGTGCCCTGGAACACATGAGCTTAACCATCCAACAATCATCGTTGATAAACCAGTGATGAAGCACTTATTAGTAGCCACATGTAGCCACCTAAGCATTGATTGAACATTGAAAAGCATCGACCAATTATTGATTAACAAACATTGATCTTATTAGCAACATTAGTCATGATTCGCAACCAAGGCATTGGTTAATCATTGATCCACCATCCAAAGACCATTGATTGACATGAATCATAACCTTTCTCATTAACCGACATTCACAAGGATTCACCGTGCTGATTGGCTACTATAAACCACTCACCACCGTAATTCATGAATAACACTTCGTGATCATTGTCATCATCGTATCACCATGCAACTGCAACAAACAACAAACAACAATTAGTGTACACAAAAAAACGAATCTCCAACTGTCTCCAAGAACTATTGTCCTTGTAAGATCTTGCAAAGTATCGATCTCCCGTGGATTTCCCAGTGAAATGTCTGCCTCTGATTTATAAACAGCCCCCCCCTCTCTGCCCTCAAATATTCCTGAATTGGACATTGACATGTAACTTTTTTTTTGAAATCCACAATTTAAAACCTTTACTAAAATGCAGAATCTGGGAAATCCAATTGTTTCTGAAGAATGAATAAGAAAGGTTGATAAGAATAGTTCATAACAGGGGTTGATAATCAACCCAGGAATCCAGCAAAGCAATGAAAAACAGTTAGCTTTATTTAGGGTCAGTTTATATTGTAATTTTGTTCAGGGGATCGCTTAGCTTTATTCACGGTATGTTTACAAATCATAGGTCGACATTATAACATGCTATCGTTGGCGCATGATCAACCGCACAAGGACCGGTCAACCAATACAGCCTGGTGCCATGCACCGATTGGCTCACACAACTGGGGAGCATTAAACCGTTGGTCAAATATGACAACGAAATCAACCATTCTTATGGCCAACCATTATGAATATAACAACTAAATAATGGCCATTATAGTCAATATGATTGTCATTGTTGGCAAAATAAAAATGATATTGCGAATGCCATTAATGGCTAGCGGCTAGCTCAACCAAGTTTGTGACAAACCATTTAATCATAATGGCAACCCCGAAGTAATATGGTCCATGATAATTCTTACAACCATCAACCATTATAGTAACTATTGCAAATCAGTATACACCACTATGACCATTATCTTCTCTGAGATGGGGGTCATCATACGAAGGGTACATCTTCACTCACTTTTTCATGGTCGTGGCAAATAATTCCAAATAATTCCACCAAAATTCATCCCCACACAGTCCAAACAATGCAAACAAAATCCAAAACAATTCCAAAACATTACACAAAATCCAAACCATTCCAAAACATTCCAAACAAATCGAACAAATCCAAAGCATTCCAAAAAGTCAAACAAAACATTAAAAAAACACAAACAATTCCAAAACATTCCCCCCCAAAAAAAACAAAAAACTAAACATGATATGAACAAGTAACAAATGCATTCTCAAGCTTTGCATGCGGTTTCTCTGGATTTGTTGGGAATGATTTGGAATGATTTAGAATGTTTCAGAATTTTCCAGAATGATTTGGAACTATTTGGAATTTTCCAGAGAAATCTGCCCTATTGGGCATTTGGACAGCAAATTTGAAGACGTACCCTTGGGAAGAAGTACCCAGGGGTCATAGATGACATTATACCCATTATAACTATTTGTTGGTTATCAACCATCGAAGGATTAATCTTCATGACAATTAGTCATTATACATCAGTACAAATCATTTTAACCATTGTAAATCATCACACATCATTGTATTTCGTTATCATAATAAAAACAAGTACCAATCGATATAAAATTGAAAATAGTCTAAACCATTAGTCATTATGAGTAATTAACTATGACCATTATCAATCACTAGTCAGTATTTATAACCAGTACTTAAACATGTCATTGTAGACAATTATGACTATGACCGTTGACTGTTAAATCACTACAAATCAGTACAAGCCAGCGAAACCATTACAAATCATCATTGCTGATTGATCATGGTATCACTATAAATCACTATAAATCACTATAAATCAACATGAGTATCTATGACGATTGCTTCATGATCACTGGTAACCAGTGGTCATTCATGGCTGCCAAGT
The DNA here is from genome assembly GCA_009767595.1 of Symbiodinium kawagutii. Lineage (NCBI taxonomy): Eukaryota > Dinophyceae > Suessiales > Symbiodiniaceae > Symbiodinium > Symbiodinium kawagutii. The sequence goes on along the minus strand of VSDK01010480.1, from coordinate 406,046 downwards.
CCGGCCTTGGCACCCGATTGGAGGTCGGCCGGCAGCATCTTAGTGTGCCTGACATGTTGAAGATGGTGAAACAGTTGATGGTTGATGATGGTTGATGACAGATTATGGTTGATGGTTGATGGTTGATGGTTGATGAAGGCGTGGCACATCACATCTATCAATAGGCCATAATAGACCTATGTTCGGTATCCATGTCCAGGATTGGTACACCAGTACACCTTCAATGTTTCGATTGCTTGTCAGTATCACCTCAGCAAAAGATTAGTCACTGACTTTCTTCAAAACTAGCGCACACTACAGACGATGCCGTGCGGACAGACCCGTTTTCGAGAGTGGAAGAGACACATCAAAACTTAATAAATGTATCGACACAAAGGCAAAACACTGAAATGTATACATTGATTTAGGGAGACCCAAAGGCAGCACCTCAGCGGAGCGCAAGAATGGTGTCAGCCACAAGAAACGTCATCGCTCATATTTCTTCACCATCCATATGCAGCATTCAACAAAAACGGGACACGCCAAGGCTCTGCTGGTTTTCAGCAACCGACTGGAAGAACTCTAACTTTTAGATCTCTTAGATTCTCTTAGTAGTTATGCAATAACCATCACCATTCCCAAAAGTGCTCAAATCCAACCTGGGCCTTGCTCCACGTCTAGATGTACCCATCTGCCACGTCTAGACATACCCATCTGCCAAAAATGTCACCAGCAAAGGACCGCCAAGGAACGTCACGCAATCGAAGAGAGTCTGATTGAAGACCTCGGGATTGCTGTGATCGTCCTCCGAATATGACCATTCGCATGTCCTTTGCTCCCAGTATCTAAATACACGTATATGAATATACCTTGTCACTTTTGAGAATGTCAAGACCTGTCTATAATGCCATTATCGACAATAAACATCATCAAAAAGATGTTGATTCTCTGTCGTTCCCACTGGATGTTTACTACCCACCATGTCTCATAGCTCTTCTAGGAAATATTGCTGTCAAGCATGACCCTCGATTAAGTGGGTAAAATCTCACCTGACACCTTAGCAGTACCAAAGACACAATTGTTGATTTATCATCCCCCTGGAATAAGGGCACATTATCTCCATCACTGCAACAACAAATTGGCACGCCAAGCAGTTGTTCCCTTTCAAAAAATAACCTGGAAACGAATATCCACAAATTTCACTGGGATCCAACAGCATCAAAAAAAATGGTGAAGGTGAAAAAACTGTCCCTAAAACTCTGATTCTTAATGTGTTGTTGTTGTTGTTGTTGTTGTTGTTGTTGTTGTTGTTGTTGCTGTTGCTATTGTTGGTTTGTTAACCATCATTAGCCATGAAATATCGACCGACCATCAGCAGCGGTAAATAGCCAAAATCATGATGGTAATTGTTATATTGACCGACCATCAACAACCATGAATAGCCAAACTCATGATGGTTCTTCACTGTGATTTGCCAATGTCCATGATTGTGACTGCCATGTGGTTACAACTGAGTAGCTCTTGTGCTTCCCCTTTCGAGATTGATGGAGCGTCGATCACGTCATCGCTCCTTCCGACCCCAAGCCTCTGACATCCCTGGGTGACCATGGTCCAAGAAAACACATCTGGTGGGTGGTTCGAAAAACATAGTAGTCAACCAACCAAAATCTAACCCCAATTACCAAGGAAAAATACCAAAATCTGGTTTCAACCCCGATTACTAGAGAAAATGGCAAAGGTTCAAAATTCAAAGCCCTCAGCCAGAAACAAATCAATGTCAGGTTCCTGTGGGTCGTAAAACAATGGTTGCTCACGAGCGGGTCAATAGCCATGCTGAATCATTGCCCCCATGGTGGTTTCTCAAAATAGGGGTACCCCAAATCATCCTTGTTTAACCATTTATAGTAATAAACCAACCATTTTTGGGGCTCCCTATTTTGAGAAACCACCCTATGGCTCCTCACCAGGACTCATCACTTTTCGGCACCAAAGAATCAACCGCTGTTACCACTTGAGCTGTAAAACCTGCAGTTGCCCATGAACACGTTTGCACAGCTTTCGCCGCGCTCAGCTTGGGTAGCCGCGCATCATCAACCATCATTGGGCATCATGATACGAACATCAACCATTCATTGCGTTCATTCGTCACTGCTTTGTTTCAAACCAGCTCTGGATCCCAAGTTCCACAGATCCACCTGTTGAAACTGTTTCAAACTGTTTAACTTGAAGGATCCTGTTTACAATCACAGAAGTTTTCCGGATCATCCAGTATTACAATATTGGAATTGGTTGAATGTGATAGCTTTAAGGACAGTTTTGGGATCATAGGTCCAACTGTGAAGCAACAAGCTTCTCAGTTGCAACCAAAGTTCCACATCATAGTTCATGTTGCCAGATTTCAGCGCTACGCCACCTGGGCCACCAACCCCGAACCCTTGAAGCCGGTGCAGCAGAAGCAATGATGGGCTTAAGGCTTACTGATGATTCACCAATGGTTGAGCAATGTTGAAACAACATGAATCAATCACTGAATGATTAGCAGAAGCAATAGGTTTGGTGAACAATGATTAGCCTCAGCAATGGTTGAGAAATGGCAAATGGTTGTAGTGATTGATGACTAAAGATGATTAACCAGAAGATACCAGAAGTCAGGAATGATGATTCATGATGCCAAATGATTGCTTAGTTTCACAATTAACAATGGTAAAGCAAAGTGAATCACAAATAGTGATGGCTGATGGTGGGGTGGTTCTTTATGTATCGCACAGGTCAATGATGCTTCGTATTGCTGTTGGGAATGTCTTGTGGTGTTCAAAATGATGGTGAATGAAAATTGATAAACACGGATGATGACCAATGACAGCCATGGTTCTCCTTCCGGCGGATTCGTCCAATTCTGCTTGGTGCAATGAACCACGAAGACTACCCTCGTCCTGACCTAATGGTTGGTTGAAATTGTTGCGATCATGGGTCATGTTATGTTGCATCCTTTTCAAACTGCTCATACAATTTTGTATCAGCAAAAACCAAACACTCATCGTTTCTGGAGTCGGTTCAGGGTCATGAGCTGCCAAGTGAAGTACTGGCCCTAGTTGCTCCAGAGTTCTGTACCCAATCTCTCCTAGCTATGCAGTGGGTATTTGCTTGTGGTCCTTCATGCAAAGAAGTACTGTCATTGTCCCTCGCATGGGGGAAATGGTAGCGCCATATTCTTTGATTCGCTATGTTCACTTGGCCTCCATATGAATAAACAAATGCCATTTGCATGCCATTTGCATGATCTGGCATCACTTGGCATCGCCAGCTGGCAGCCAGTTGAGGTTCAGACGAAATGGGCCGTCGTCATCCTCTGCCAAGACCGTGACATCTCCACCAAACGCGAATGGCCTGGACAAATGGCATCATCAGATAAGGGTCGATTTGCAAACACTTGGATCCAGCAATATTACATTGATTGGTGGTTTCAACGCGAGTTCCAAAAAATCAGTCAACCAACCGTTTGTCAGTCATTACATTACCATGGAAAAGAAGTAAATGCCAATCGAACCACCAACCAGTACATGAGACAGGAAATGGTGCATCGGCAATGCTGGATACAGCGCCGCGACATTCTTCCTGGTGGCGAGGGTCTCCAATTAGCAACAAATTCCCTTTCAGGTGATTGTCAATAAGATTTAATGAAATCTAATTACCCAAACTTTCTAACAACCCATGCACTTTTTTGGCCCAACCAAAACCCAAACATCGCATATAATATGTGGTCTGTCAAACCTGAATGACAAACCTCTGAAAGCTTGGACTTGTGAGATTCAGTGTGTTCTGGCTGAGGTGAACCATGGCGAAACATCCAAAATGCAGTGAAACAATGGCTGGATGGTGGTTTCAACCCCTATGACACGTGTTAGTCAACCAACCCATTTGTTAATACTAGTAGGGAAATTAAAACAGTTTGAACCCACCAACCAGATAGTGAGTCAACGATCAAAATTACAGGCAACACCTGCTACAGCCGGTAAAATAGCCACGGGTACCACCGTTGGGGGAATCGTTGGCTGATGTGATTCCAATGACGGAGGGGGATCACCAACCGCAAGCCGCATGTAGAACAAGCGTCCCTGAAGGCAATCATTGGTCACTCACCAGGATTGAACCACTCTCTTTTTTGTGGAATCTAAGGGCAAGGAGATCTCCCCTGAAGGGTTCCAGGCGTTTCTAGGCGTTTCCCTTTGCATGGTTGTTTTTTTGGGCGATCCCAACAGAATGCCAAACAGCTGTCACAGTCAAGGGGTCATGGCCTTTTGTTGGTTCGTGAGCGAGAGCTGCTGCAACTTTTCTGTTGGATGCGGCTCTTTGTGGCACCCGCTGCATCAACAATGCTTCCAGACGCTTCCAGATGTTTATGTTCCCGCACTTTCCAGCCGTTCACTTGACTTAAAAACTCGCAAATCCCACATTTTCAGAAGCCAATGTTCAAGCAATCGCAAGATTCGTACCGGGCCAGCGATTTCCAGCTGCCACTTTCTGAGCACCTACCCGCCAAAAACTGTAAATTGTTCAACAGGGACTTGGGACCCGGCCATGCCACGCAACATGTGGTTCATCTAGCAGCGTTGACTTCTGACAGAACCGATCATCATTTTGGCCCCAAACTTTCCAAAGAGTTCTGCCAGCATTCCTTCCAAACAAAGAGCAGGAAGTATGCGAAAACCAGCACTCGGCTAACAAGCTTTGGACACCGGGACCACAAGTTCTCCCAAGGCTGCTGCACCATCCACAGAAGCACTTGGGCGGCCAGGACAACTATCAATACACCCGCTGTCCAAACAACAAGGCCTTGCCCCCGTGGGAAATCATCCCAGTAATGCTTATACACGCCATTTGTATACAAGCCATTTGTGACCAAGAGGAACCAGGGCGAAGCCACATGTTGACACCTTTTCAACAAATTGAACATACCTGGGTGCAACGTCAGAATACCAAGGGTCAAGGGAGACAGCAAGCGCACCACCCACGTAACGCCAGGCATTGGTATCCAGGGCGGCTGGAGGCACAGGAGAGTGACGCCCACGTGGAAAAAGACCCCGCCCCAGAAGAAGACGAGGCCATCCTCAGCACACAACGGGCGCCAGGGAAGGCCCGGCACTTCCCTGGCCGGCACCTGGGGCCAGCAGCCCAGCCACCCCAGACTGCACAGTACCACCGCCGTAGACGACCACAGCCAGGGACGTCCAGAGGCCCAGCGTCGGAGTTGGTGACTTCGAAGGGAAACGGCGTAGACCAACAAACTCATGGGCAAACGATATGCCCAGAACTTGTAGTAGAGATTCTCATCGATTTGCAGGTAGCGGTTTCCATCGAAGCTTGGCTGGGAAACAGCCATGCAGAAACAAAGAACTGCCATGGTCACTATGACCACCTCACGTCGGAAGCGCTGATTTAGCATGTAAACACCCCGGAAAACCAGCCAAATCTTGAGGTCCATCGAAAAGTACCACTGACCGTCAATGGTGGGTGGCGAGAAGGTGAGCCAACCAACCAACAGATTTGCGGACCATCCTGACTGCTTCATCTCTCGACATGATTCATGACTTAAACAAAGGCCAGCGGCCCACATCCGGACACGCATCATTATGATGATGAGAGGCAACTGGCGACTGAGTTTTCGCCCAAGCGCATCCATACTTCCAAGCAAACCTTCTGACTCAGACTTCGTCACCAGGATCGACAGCACGGCAAAAATGTCCACAAAACGCTGGGAGTAAAACCAAATCAATCGCCTCTTATTCAAAACTGGGTCGTTCATCACAGTACCAGTGTTCAAGTGCAGCAGAACCACTGCAGCCGTACCAATGACCCGAGCTCCATCAATGGCTGCCGTGCGGTCCCTTGTCACAAGCACCTTGGTTGCACGTCTACCGCGACCTGTCAGCCATGGGACCAGGTTGAAGACCAGCCACGGGCCCAGCAACAGCAACGCTTCAGCGACCGTAGCATCGCTTCCACGCAGAAACTCCAAATGCTTGGTGGCAGACTTGCCATGGTGGTCCTTGGCCCATTGCATTGCCTTGGTGGCTCGGCAGATTTGATCAGTGCTGTAAATTTGTGGCTGATGATTGCGATTATTATTTCACTCAGTACTGAGATTCGTATTATCTTTAGTGGCTGATTTATTTATACAAATGAGATTATCCCTGCTGAAAATCAGTGATTGATTGTTGTTTAACATGAAAGGTTGGCCTTGCAAATTTTCAGTAGGTATATGGTAAACACATCCATGTCCCCAAAACACTAAAAATCCAGCCAGCTCGTGGCTGTAAAAACTACTCAGTCACAAAAACGACGGCGCGCATCTCCGTGGTATTCATGGTTGGCAGGCACAGGACATCAGCTTCCCAGCGGAAGCCGAGATCGCCTTGTTGCGACATGGCAACGAGGGTGCCTCCATGCGTCACGCAATCGAACAGCTCTTCACAAGTCAGGCGAGGTTGCTGAAACATAGACATACAATGCTCGCACCTGCGAATCTGCGGAAAGATCGACAAACTGCGATTCATTTGAATCTGCAAACAATTGACACCAATTAGTGTCCTACACATTGCATCCCTCGACTTGACTATACTTGTTGGTAAATATATTGCAAACATTCTGGATATTTTGATCAACCATCAACAAGAGCAACAACAACAACTTTTTCGTTTGACCCTGCACCTGTAGAACTCCTGCAGCAAGGCAACTTGAGGGTTCACACCCAAGCAGCATCTCTCAAAGCTATGGTGCCGGTCCCAACAGGAAGGATCTCCGGACTCACAGCAGTAGCTGGCCGTGTATCCACCGGCCCAGCAGCCTGGGTCCAGTTGATGTCTAAGCAAATCTTCTCCTTGCCGCAGGAAGTGACATAAATATTGGTCAGAATAGCCTCCGTTGATTTTGCAAATTGGGGGCCCTTGTTGAAACGGAAACTCCAAGTCGGGTTTCTGTTCGCGCAACAGGGCAGACATGGAAGCCACCAGATTGGGATCTCTTTTGCAGCAATCGTAATAGCTGATTCCTGCGTCCAAACAAAAGGCATCCTCCACGAAAGGGTTACAGCATCTCTTCTCAAGGTCCAAATTGCCATTCCAGCAATCTACTTCACGCTGCACTCCATGCTGCTTGCCACCTGTGTGCTTGGGGCAACATGTCTCATAGGTATAGGTACCATCCCAACAGGCAGGATTCCCTGCAGGATAGGAAGCGTCGCAACAGAACTCTTCGGTTATAGCCCCTTGCCAACAATTCAAGTCAGTCACTTGCACTGAGCTACTTTTCGGACAGCACTTCTCGTAGGTATATGTCTCATCCCAACACTCAGGATTTCCCTTTGGGTACGCAGGATCGCAGCACAACTCTTCCGTGATAAAACCCTGCCAGCAGTCCGTCAACTTCGCTTGCGGACAGCAGCTTTCATAGGTGTAAGTAGCATTCCAACATCCAGGATTGCCTCTGGGGTACGAAGAGTCGCAACATAGCTCTTCTGTTAGAATGCCGTGCCAGCAATCAATCGATCGAACCACATGGAGCAGAACGCCCAGCGCCCAAAGTCCCATGGCTGGGACATGGCTGTGGATTGACGTTTCAAGATAGGGGAAAACCTACAACTAGCGACAAGTAGATTCAGGAGTCACTACCCATGGCAATAAAGTTTGGACACTTCACTGATCAGTTTGACACTTCTGAGAAAAGAGTCAGGGGAAGTCATCTTTACGACCACGCTGACAATCAAAAACAATCACCTGTCAACCAATTTCTGCACAGTCGTAGTGTGACAGTTCGTTTCGGGATCAATCAATCAGTAGATATTGTTGAATTATGCACGTGTATAGTTAATATCACAACAACACATATATCTCTGATTCTTTGTGCGCAGTTCCAACGTAGGTTGCATCGTCAAAGACGTTGCCATGCATCCTCTGCACTATATTTCCTACAGCGGTCAGAATTTCGCAACGAGTTGGAATGTCCTGGTTGATAGATCGCTGCCAGGCTGGCTGCAAGGTACATTCTCGTTGGTACATGGTCTACAAAGGACCATGGCTCGAGGTTGTTGGTGGCTGTTGGTTCTCAACCTTCAAGCTCTCGAGCAGTGAGTCCATCATCCAAATGGTCATCCAAATCAAGTCATCCAAATTAGTAGGACTGATTTCCGAGCAACCAGAGCTCAATCAGTTGACCAACTGCCCAAGTGCCACCACGTGGTGAAATTGCGGCAACATGTCCAGGTGACTTCTGCAAGTTTGAACAAAAGTGACCAAGTCATTCAGTGGAAACAGAAATCTCCAGACTTGGTGGTACCACCCGACCATTCAGTCGTACCACCGGAGATTTTGCCTACCCACAGCTTCCTTCTTTTCTTCCTCCATTCCTTCCTTTCTTCCTTCCTTTTTTCCTTCCTTCCTTTCTTCCTTCCTTCCTTCCTTTCTTTCTCCCTTCCTTCCTTTCTTCTTTCCTTCCTTGCTTGCTTCCTTCCTTCCTTCCTTCCTTGCTTCCTTCCTTCCTTGCTTCCTTTCTTCCTTCCTTTCTTCCTTCCTTCCTTTCTTGCTTCCTTGCTTCCTTCCTCCATGCCTTGCTTCCTTCCTTGCTTCCTTCCTTGCTTCCTTCCTCCATTCCTTGCTTCCTTCCTTCCTTCCTTCCTTCCTTGCTTCCTTCCTTCCTTCCTTGCTTCCTTCCTTGCTTCCTTCCTTGCTTCCTTCCTTCCTTGCTTCCTTTCTTCCTTCCTTTCTTCCTTCCTTCCTTCCTTCCTTCCTTCCTTCCTTCCTTCCTTGTTTCCTTGCTTCCTTCCTTGCTTCCTTCCTCCATTCCTTGCTTCCTTCCTCCATTCCTTGCTTCCTTCCTTCCTTCCTTCCTTCCTTGTTTCCTTGCTTCCTTCCTTGCTTCCTTCCTTGCTTCCTTCCTTGCTTCCTTCCTCCATTCCTTGCTTCCTTCCTTCCTTGCTTCCTCCCTTTCTTGCTTCCTTCCTTCCTTTCTTCCTTCCTTCCTTGCTTCCTTGCTTCCTTTCTTCCTTTCTTCCTTCCTTAATTCCTTCCTTTCTCCCCTTGAAATCCAAAAATAAATCCCTAAACAGAACCAAACAAAATTCCATCAAAAAATGCCATCCTTTGATTATTTGCTGGGAATCAAGCCATTGAGCAACCATGAACTAACCATCAAACACCACTTTTGGTTGGCTATCAACCATTCAGTCCGTATTGAATCAATCATTGACTAAGTGACTAAGGATCAACAACCCCCAATCCAACGTGGTTTAACTTCTGCAACGGGGATCGGCCGTCAACGGACCCCAAGCGTCACGGCCATCGGATACGGAGCCTCGCGTGGCTCACGAGGAGAAGGGCACCCGTCACGACGAGACTCAAAGGTAAGCCTGACAGGTGATGCCGAGGGAATCAGCTTGCTGTAGGGACTCAAGAATTGGGGGACTCCCAAATATGTAGCCGTTAGACTGGGACTGAACATGATCCCTGTTGTTTAGCAGCATTGTCGTTGTCTCTCTACATAGTGGACTCCCAAATCATCCCCAACAGTCTGTTTTAGATGATCAATGAGCGATTTTAGGGGTCCCCCAATCTGAGAAACACCCATAACACCATGTGTACTTGACTCTCTTTCTGCAATTCTAGTCATTTTCGTGAGACACCCTCGCAATGTAAGCAATAGTGAAAAAGTCAATATGGAAACCAGGAGTTCTACGCAACAGCTTTCAACCGAAGGCCAAAGTCTGTATTCCATCAATCCGCCAACAGTTTCCAACAATCAACCACATATTTCAAAAGTTAACCACCAATCCATTCCTATATGGTTGGTTAAGTGCTGGTATATTCTAATGGTAACCAATGGTAGTTTAACGATTGGTCTTCCACATTCCAATATTGTTCATAAACAACTTGTTGGTAGTCGCAGGTTCAGATTCCGCAACCACCTGTTTAGTGACAGTCGGTACTCAATCACTATTAACCATCATTAAAGTCGCTAATCATAGACAGTTGATAGACTGATGGTTCATAGTTGTTCATCTTAACCCTCATGCTTTGACATAATGGTTACTATAGTTGATAGTGATGATCGCTGTTCATTCACAACCCGTCATCGTGAGGAAGTAGTTGTTAATGAACGGTAACCACTACAATCATTTTTGTTACGTGTTACTGTTAGTCATAGCAGTTCATAGTGGTTGATAATGATATCCCATAGCTCAACCCTTGGTACACCAGCATGGGCGCACTATTTTTTCGGAGCGGCTCGCGGTGTCGACAGAGCGTTCGCGCTTGCGCAACTGCCGGGGGCTCTAAGACGACTCGCTCGCCGGGACTAAAACAGGCAACAGATCTACGAGATGTGAACGTCCCACAGAACGACGTGGATGGGAATAATGACCGAAACACTCCATGGTGCTGGTGTAATTACCATTGTTTACCTACATACGTCGTGGTAAAAGTTGGTAAATGTAGCAGTTGGAGCATCTGGGTGAGGATTGATGAGGATAATTCTGATACAAACGCGGACAAATACTGCTGGGAATGTACAAGCGATACTCATGTGGATTCATGAGGATACTAGCAGTATTGATTAGTAACTAATTACGAATGATAACAAATGTGATAACGTCAAACTGGTAGGTACTACTACTGATAACTATTTACTCTTGTTACTAGCAATATTAACAACCAAAAACTAATGAGGATACTCATGGTGATACTAGTGGGGATACCCGTCATGGAGGCAATTGCCTTGTATTTTGAGGTAAGAACACTTCCTACTGATGCTATCCCTACCAACATCAATAATGCTTGATACTGAAATGAAAGCTGATAATTGTTAGCCACTCAATTTCAGTAACCATGACCATATCATTGAGAATTACCACTAATCATGGCTACCAGATATCAGAACATATCATTCATCATAGTGGTAACCATTATATATAATACCCACCATCAACCATATCTTTTGGGTCACCATCCCTGGGTACTGGGGACCTATTGCCAGCATCTCAGGCCAGCTCGAACCATCGTCAGCCATGAAGGAATCTTTGATGAATATCATTCGCCATTAACTAATTCCTACTTGGATGTGCACCTGGGGTTACACCTGGAACATACTGTAACTCCGGTCAATCAGCTCATAAGGTAGGTTTTTGACCCCTGTCACCATGATTAGTAACCGGTTACTAAGTGGGGGTGCACATCCAAGTAAGGGTCAGCAAGTGAATCTTCGAACACTATCTGGCAACAAAATAACTTCGTCATGAACCTTTCTATAGTCTGGCTGGCAAACCATGCATTTCAACCATTACAAACCATTACCAACCATCAATAATCAGCAAAACCACTATCAACCATGGTTCAACCATTCATTTCACAATCAATATGTAATCATAATTTCCTACTATCATCCATAATTGACCCTTAAGTGTGTCAATGAACCCCCTTATCATCCACCATGATGCACCAGTACTAACGACTTACCAATTCAGGAACCCCTTCAGAAACCCTTCGCAATCTGCTGGCGGGGCAACAACTCCTGGAATGATTTCCGGCGCGTCAGGTGGGACGCTCAAACTGCGAAATTTGCAGAGCAGCGTTCCAATAGTACCTAGGCTCGAGCACTTTCCGTTGGGGTCAGGAGGCTTGGTCTGACTGGGTCAACCAACCATGGATAGTAGACTTTCCAACGTATCCAACACCCAAGAAAGCCTGGCTTAGAAGTGGGATCTATTCCACAGCATGAAGAAGCCTGGCTTCGGATACATCCAATATGATCCAATATGGTGATTCCTTGAATTGGGGAGACCCCCGCAAAAAAAAGGGTTTTTGAGTATCAATAGTTACTATTGGATGATTGGGGGGGGCCTATCTTGAGAAACAATGGTGTTAATCTTACATATTGAAAATTAATTAATTAATGTTAATCACAATTGACCTATTATCATATCTCTCCTCGGCATCTCCACACATTTTTGGCCTTCGAAGCCTGTTTCGATACCAGAGAAGACCACATCCAACCACATCCAACCACATCCAACATCCAACCACATCCAACATCCAACCATATCCAACCACTAAGATTATCACATTCGCGACTCATCAACTCATCCGTTTCGACTCATTGGCCCCACCTCCAAGCACCCCGGTGCGCCATCCGCTTGCCGGTGCTGAGGCGCTGTTTGCCTGTGGACTTCGAGGTCACAACTTCCCAGCCCGGCGGCAAATCCTTGGGGCGAGCGCAGGAAACAACCCGATGGTGAGCTGAGATGGTTAGGTGATGGTGAATTGATGATTAATATGATGGTCAAGGGATGGTCAAGGGATGGTTAAGGGATGGTTGAGTGATGGTGAATTGATGGTTGACTTGGCCAAGAGATGGTGAATTGATGGTGAAGTGATGATTGATGGTTGAGGGATGGTTAGTCGCTTGGTAGCCAGCTAATATAGTGTTTAAATCATGGCCCGGGTAATGGGTAATGGATGGTTAAGGAATTGATGGTGAATTTCTTGGTTCAATATGTAGTGGTCAATTGATAGTTGACAAGTGATAAATATATATATATATATAAATAATGGTTTTTTGGGTGGTGAATCATGGGTACTTGATAATTTGATGATGTTCAATCCGTGCTTTGACCATCTTCATGGTGAAACGACGGCGAATGATGGGTTTAATGATGGGTAGAGTTCATTGACAATGATGTTAATCCGTTCAACCCTGGTGAATTGTGGTTCATAACGGTGACAATGAGATAATGGTTAATCATGGTTGCTGCAAGTGATGGTAATCAGGCCAGTTTCTAGTAGCTGTATGTGCTAATCATCCGATCAATGACTCCCAATCATGATTGCTGAGGACTATCAACTACACCAAGACACTTGTGCCTGAAAACATCACATCCAAGTCATTCTGATTGATGTTTGATTTTGACCCACAAAACACGTGCAGATTCAAGACATCATTCCATGGCGTTGGTGCCCCCTACCCCCTCATAACTCGGCTGATCACTTGGGACTCCCCCTGTCACCTGCCATGGCTGCCATGGTTCCGAGGGCCAATCGAAGGTCGCTTGGCCGGTGCTGAGGTTCACCTCAAATGGGACAAGGTTACAAAGGAGCAGCGAGCAATGGAAACTGGATTGCATGCATAGGTTCTTGTATTCCTGTTGTGTAGTTATATGTATATATTTTTGTAAATTGATGTACTGTAAATATAAGTGACCAAACCCACATAAATATATGTATATAGAAATAAACATATATTATATATTAAAATACATGTGTTTGCATATGCAATTGCATGGCATTATGCCACTATGTATGTAATGTAATGAATGTAATGTACGTGATGTATGTAATGTATGTAATGTATGTGAGGTATGTAATGTATGTAATGTATGTAATGTATGTAATGTATGTAATGTATGTAATATATGCAATGTATGCAATGTATGCAATGTATGCAATGTATGTTATGTTTTGTTATGTTGTGTTATGTTATGTTATGTTGTGTTATGTTATGTTATGTTATGTTGTGTTGTGTCATGTTATGTATGCATGCATGCACGTATGTATGTATTTATGTATGCATGTATGCATGTATTCCTTAGGCCTGCACTGGCTCTGGTTTCTTGCTCCACGGTATGCAGCCTTTCAAGCCCTGGTTTCTTGCTCCATGTGAGCTTTAGGAATACAAAACAATTGCAATGTAGGCTACCTCACTTTGAAAATGCCCGCCAGGTAGAGCTGAATCCACACAGCTGTGTGAGTGTGTGTGTGGATGTGTGTTTTTTTGAACGCCGAGGATGGGCAGGATGTGTTCAGTGTGACAACTGATGTGTCTCAACTGGAGACTTGCTTGTCACATCAACTTTTGCTGGGGAACAAAACCCGTGGATGCTCTGCAAGTGCACTTTTTTCACATCTCAGTATTGTGACGAAGATCGGATAGAAGCCTGTAAGAGGCTGCCAAATGCATGCACGGCACATTCCCAGAGCTGCACAAGACATGTGCCCGACGCCGAAGTAGACGTCCGATTCGGCGATGAGCAAGTAAAAACAAGAGCAGATCAGTTCAACAATTGGTTATCCATGAGCCATTTAGGTCTTTAAGATATTTGCTTTGGTCATGTAATATACATATGTATGTATGTATGTATGTATGTATGTATGTATGTATGTATGTATGTATGTATGTATGTATGTATGTATGTATGTATGTATGTATGTTTACTGATATGGAGAGAGAAATGTATGCATGTGTAAATGCAACTTTGAAAATCGCCCCATGTATCTATTCTTTGTTTGCGACATCTTGCTACTGCATATCCGATCAACTGCATGTTCCTTTGGTGCCAATTCTAGGAGTTAAGTTGGTGAAGTTTCCAGCAATAAGTTAACTCGTTGGGTTGGTGATGTTTTTCACAATTCTTTGAGTTAAGTTGTTGATTAATTCTTGACTTAAATTGTTTCCCACAACTTAAGTTGGATGAGGACATTCCCCAGAATTTCTGGGTGAGAGCATGATACCAACTGCTTGGACGGCAGCGGCAACTATGGGCAAGTGGCGAAGTAGATGCCGCCCGAGGTTTTGGACGAAACACGAATCCATCCGTCTGGAAGAGCCGGTAGATCCTGGATCTCCAACGCTTCTCCCGTTGTAAACAAGGGGATTTCCTCAGGGTTTCCATGTAAAATATGGCAAATGATCCACCATTTATAGGTGGTTTTCCTGCAAAACATGCGAGTTTTCCAGCAGTCCAAGTGATCAAACATGTCTTTCATGGTCATGCAAATCCAACATCCACACAGGTACGATATGGTACGATGGGAGAGTCCGTGAGGTGACAAGACTTCATCTTCCACTGCTGGGGCTGCAGTTCATGATTGTCGCCATACCGTATACCGCTAAATTCAAAAAAACAACAAATTGATGCTTTTTTCTCCGCTCAGATCATGCACATTTGTGGGAAAAATAACGCACTATTCCTTTCGGACACCTCTATCAATACATGATTCCTAACCTACTGCAAACATATTCACACCATCCTGGAAACAAACCATAGTTCCTGCCGGGTGTTGGAAGATCTGCATCCCACCTGGGCATATCCAGTAGGGATCATTGTAACAAAACGGAGTGAAAGTCTCTGTACGGGCGGCTGATTCTCAACCCGGAGGTCCATCTGGCCATTGCTAAAAGTGAAAGACCAGCAAGAATCCATCTTAATCAATTCCCATGCCTACTCCTCACAAACCAGCAAAATAGTCCAACAGTCGTTCTAGTTGCTTCTTCCATCCTACAATTAAGATGATTTGTTCCCTCCTCCAGTAGACCACAAGCTGGTCCAAATACACTTGGGGGGTTCTCAAAACAAGGGGAACCCCAAATCATCCCGTCTTAATCATGACAATAAACCAACCATTTTTCGAACCACCGCCATTTTCAGAAACCAGTACTTATTCTAGTGTTGGAGTTCAAGTCCCAATGACTTGGGAAACAACCAGCATTTTGATTCCATCTTCTTCCCATGACTTTTGTTGGAGACCCCAAGGATCCACCCCAGCCCTCCGCCGTTCCCAAAGGCGACGCCTTAAAAAGGTGCTGTCGTTTGGCCTCAGTGAGGCCACAGGAGGCCTTCCCAAGGTGTTGGGAGGTGAAGATTAGAACCCAAACATTGCGTGTATAGATCTATATATACTAGTCAATGAATATATATATATATGTATATATATATGTATGTATACATATGAATAATTATGAATACAAGTAAACAAATTAGCACATAAATAAAGTAACTAACTAAATAAATAAATAGCTAAATAAATAAACACATATGGTATATGTATATGCCTACATACATATATACGTATACATTGTAGAATGTATGTATATACTGGTATGGTATATTTACTACCATTTACCTTTACAAATGACCCGGATTGTAGGAAAATGCATACCATACATGGGGAGCAACCGGGAAAATTTGGTAGAAAACAAAGGACCATGTCAAATGTACTTCAAATAATAAGCTCACCTGTGACTATAGTGTTTTTTTCACAAGTGGATGCAGCTGGATAGTGATGATTGATGATGCTCAAAAAAACATGTGGATCACACACCCTTGCAAGCCTTTTTTTTAAAACCATCATTTGACGGTGAATGGGTGGTTCAAATCTCATAAGCACTAGTCAAAGTTGGAAGTCGCCAGCAGTGACCGGCAAACCACCCATATGAACTGACTAGGTTTTCAGGGTTCGATTTAAATAGCAGTAATGGATCAGTAGCCGGGTACTTGGATGTGCACCCCCACAGTGGTGATATTCACCATACTTCTAAGTTACAGGGGTTATGACCTACATGACCTACCTGATAAGGTGATTCACCATGGTTGTAATTACCCCAGCTGCACATCCAAGTGGAGATCGATGACGCCAGGACAATCGCTCGTGACCGAGATGCCCAGTAGAGCAGGCTGGAGTCAGTTGATGCACCTGCCACTGGGATGCCACTCATTCATCCACCATTGTCCAGGGGCTCATTCCTAGCAATTCTATGGCAAACAAAAATGGAAATTTCAACCGGGATCATATGGGATCATCAATTCATCTGACCCGAGAAACAACTTCCACAAAATTGAGTCTCTTGATGTCGATGTGCGGCTATGCCAAGAGGGTGATTCGATCCCAAACAAAAACCACCACCCCTGCGCGCCTGCGCCTTCACCATCAATCTTTGACGGCGCTGCTGATGGTGCTGCAGACGGCACTGGCACGGCTGAAGGACCCGGACTGCGGCTCTGAGTCTTTTCCGAGTCGAGGGAACTGGCGTCGTTCTCAGTCTTTACACCTGCCAGCCATGCAGCACATGACCAAACACCTTAAAACGCACACGTCGATCAGCCACAACGCCATCAATTCACAGGGAAAATGACAAAGCTACACTTCTCCTGCTACCCCTTTGCTGGGTATGCCAGTGTTGCAAAATCTTGCCACATGAAGTTGCTTTGAATCCTGCTCAATTTGGAGATGTGTTGAAAACTAGCGAGAAAATCGATTGCGGGATATCTTTTTCACCCACCCCATTGACAACATGTGACCACCAACCCTGCGCCTGCACCGTTTTTCCTCGATGGTGCTATTGATGGCACTGGTGCAGCTGAAGGGACCGGAATTCTGCTGGTTCCCTGCTGAGTTTCCTGTTCAATCTCCTCCGACTGCCACAACTCAGCGTCGTGGGAATTCGCTTGAGATGCCCAGTCTGGAAAACTGGAGTCATTCTCAGTCTTTACACCTGCGCATCCAATTCACAATTTAAGGAAACGTTGCGCATGTGGCCAGAACGAACATGAACAAAATGCATCAAACAGTGAGAAATACATACAGAATCATAATAGAAATTCATGCCTCAACCATGAACTCAATGGCAAACCTCAACTCTTTACGGGCACCCGACCTCACCTTCGCCTCGACGTGGAAACAACGCGACCCACCGTGCCATGGATTCCTATGGCCCCACCTCCGCCTGACGCGTCTGGAAATCTTTCGTCCTGGGTCGAAGGATCCTCGGCGTTGGGGTTTGATTTCGCGTCATGACCCACCATCGGTTCATAGTTTTTCCCATCAATCCATAACAATCCCAGAGATGGTGGGAAAATCAATGCACCAAACCCGGTCGTAACGAGGCAAATGAAGGAAACCAAAATACGTAAACAAAAACAATCACAAACATATACCACAAAATGCCACAAGAGCAACTTCCGATTGGACAGCATCTCGAATCACTTTTCCTACAGGGTGGGCCCCTCCCAGTTACAACTGGTTTATAAGGCCATTTAACTATAGTTATATCTACCATAACTGGTAGTTACCCTAGTTATAACCCAACCTATGGCTGATTAGCGGCCCACCTTGTACAACTCATTCCTTCAGAACCAAAGTTTCTGTGTGGTCGCGTCCGCGCAGGTCCAAAGTGTGTGCGTGCTTGGTGTTGATCAGCCGATGATCCGTACATCCAACTTGCAGGCCAGAATCGCTAAAGTTTATGGGGCACTACAACAGATTGTTGGACGACGATGATGATGATGACGATGACGATGATTACGATTACATGTACTGATCCATCATGATCAATTCCGAGATGTTGGCAGTCAGATTTGCAATTTCTCCTTGATTTCAATTTCACACCGCTACAACTCCGGTCACTGTCGAGATGCCAGCAGCGAACCAGGCTCAGTCTTAACACCTGCCAGCACGTCCAAGATCTGTTGAAGCTTGCGCAGGCAACTGCAATCAAATCCTGGTTGGTGGTTGAACCACCCCTATGAAACGTATAAGTCAACAAGTAGCCAATCATTTGTAAATACCATGGGGAAAATATACAAGTTCAAAACCACCAGCCAGAATCTATTAAGATGCTCGTTGGAAACTCTCCATCTACCTCTTTGGCAATACTCCGAATGCAAAGAAATGGCCGTGGGTCAAAACCCTATTCCCCGGACGAAGACCCCAGAAGTAACCAAACTAGTCTTTGTTGGGATGTTCGTTTGCCTATTTTTTGGTTGATTTAATATTGACCCATAGCAAAACACCAATGCAAAATGCGTCCTACTGTGTCTTGATTCGCGGTTTCCCAACTTTTGCAAGGTTTGTGAAGAGTGACCATCTCGATTTTTCATGACCGAAATGCTGCATGTGTACTTGGTATGCGATCATCTAAAAACATACCTATAAAATAATCCAAATGATTTTTAGCATGTCCATATTCATCCATATTTCCTAACATTTACCAGTAAAATGGATCCAAATGGTCCAAATGTCGGGAAGTACAGTATACCAAACATGGAGCATCAAATGACCATCCCTCGGTCCCGCTGCGACCTGCATCATCGTTTGATCTGCTGGTGTCCTGCTCGATCTCCTCCTTGACCTTCCAGCTATCATGAAGCAATGCCAAGGTTAAGTGTGGCTAATCTAGTGGTGAATTGATGCTTACTTGATGGTTCATTACGTCATAATGCATTAGTCACAGTCTAGGAGTCAATTGATCAATAACTACCATTTGGTGAATTAATCATGGCTGAGGATGATTGTCATGTTAATTATGGCAAGTTCGGAATGATTATATTCAACATAAGGTTGCCATCCCATCTAGTGGTGCATTGCTGGTAAACAAGGGTCAAAAAGGGCCGGCTCGGGATACCCCTGGCTCCAAGCAGCTCCCTCCCAACCACCAGCTTCATCGCATCAAACAAGTCCGGCATCAGGGATCTAAACGATAGGTGCGTTCTTTGACAGCTACTTGAATCTAAACCATAGGTGAGTTCTGCAACAGCTACTTGGATTCAAAGCAAACGTAAGATTTTTTAACAGCTACTTAAACCAATCAAGGTTTGTTTCCTATTGGTTGACCAGGTTGTTTCTTTGACAACCCCGTGGCTGTTTAACCAATGGGAACCAAGCCTTTGCAATCGCGGAGCCAGAATCAGTTGATCCACGGAAATACACTAGTACCAGCCATCGCTGGCCATCGCTCTCATAGGGCGTGTTTATCCATATACCTGTTGTGCACCTACAGCATTATACATGAACATATGTGTGTATATATACATGTTACATACACTACGTACACAAATACGTGTACATCAAACAACAAATAATCACGCATCACTGCGATTTACGATTGAGTGCCTCTAGTGTGTCTACGTATGCATGAACTCACCGAAGTTGCACGCATATTCTAGTAAAAGAATACATTTCATATTTGTAAATAAAAATAGATATAGGGCCACCTAAAAAAGTGTCTAAGATCTGCACATATCACATGTATCCAAGTACAGGAGTAAAAACACATGGTACATACTTAGATCTTGACCACCAGTAGTCTCCATATTTTGATATCATATCATGTCAAAAATCTCTAAGCCTCAAAACACACAAACAATGGTTAATATCTGGTTAGTGGTTCAACCCCATATGAAAAATATTAGTCAACCAACCGTTAAAACAAAAATAATAATCAAACTACCAACCAAATATTCATATCTAGACCATGAAATCATATCCAAAAAATATTAATCCAAATAACCTATTGACCACTACTAACTCTGTTACATCCAAATAATATTCATCTAGATGCCATATGCCAGTGGGTCAAACCCTGTACCCCTGGTCCACATCATTAACCTATGTTTTCCTTATTGTTGTTGGGAAATATCCCCCATTATTGGTTGGTTAATATTGACCCATAGCCATATATAGCTGGCATATATCCCCTATAATTGTTGGTCATTATCTCCTTCTATTAACCATTGACCAGCTATTGGTAGTGGTTAATCAGGATTGACCCATAGCCAGCTACATCCAAAACACACAACGTGCACGTAGATCTGTACCTTCCCCTCGTCCGCATACCCGGCCCTGCGGCACCGCCATGGCAGGCGCCGCCACCCGGCGGAAGCGCTTCACACGCAGGACGCTGTTCAAACCTGTGGGATGCGTCGGTGGGCTACAGGTTGATGATGTCTCTTTCAGGGAAATCATCACATGTCTAAAGTTATCTTTTTAGAGTTTATAGGTCTAAAGTTGTTTTTTTCCAGCGCCATCAATTCCAGACCCTCTTTGAGGTCTAAAGTTATTTTATAGAGTTTATAGGTTGATAATGCTTGTTTGGAGAAATCATGATGGTCACAGGTTGATGATGTCACATGATGTTTTTTCCTAAAGTTGTTTGGAGTTTACAGGTTGATGGTGCTGATGGCTACTGATGATCAACCAGTTGGCGTGACAACGTGATGATCAACCAGTTCAGAACTGCACGCTGGTAATAGTTGATGATGGTCAATTCGTGGAAGCTAATGATGGTTGAACAATTCGGCAATGGTGACTGATTCAATGCGCTAATGGTGGTTGGTAATGGTTCATGCTGGTCCATGATCTGTTAAGAATTGCTGAATCCAGGTCTTTGACTTGTTGATGATGGAACATTTATGGTGAATGATGGCTAACAAGCGAGTGCTCTTTGATCAGACTTGCTGCTAGGCTTGCATTGATGGTGAATGATTACCCATGAATTGATGTTGGATTGATGGTGAACAAAGAAGCAATTGCAAGAATGAAGGTTCATGATGGTGAGAAAGATGGTTAGTGATGGCCATGGCCGATAATGGCCTGATGGATGGTGAATAATCGTTAGTTTCGATTCATCGTGGCAAATGAAGATTCAATCTGCATAACCGTTGTATGTGGTGGCCAAGAAATGGATTGCAATGCATCATGATAGTCGTTTACCCCTACGGCTCTGAAACCATATGTGATTTTTAGCACTTTTCACTTCAATCTGTGACCTTTGCCACTTTTTCAGACTTTCTCCGCTTACACTTGTCAGGTTTCGCTGGAGGCGGGGTGGGGCTGACAAAGTTTGCTCTGTCTTTGTCTCCATGACAGCTTTCTTTTTGATCATATTTTTCATAAGTGCTTTTGAACTCTGTTTGTTTCTTGGGCTTCTTTGTTTACGCTTGTTTGCTTTCGTTGGGTGGGGGTCGGGCGGGGTTAGGTTGGGCAGCGGAGGTGATGGTTGGCTTAATAAATTTTGCTTTGTTCCTTTTCCTGTGCAGCTGGTCATTGAATGCTTTTTTGAAATAGTTGTTGTACGAACTTCTGGCTGGTAGTTACAACCCGTTCTGAAACACAGGAGTCAACAAACCAACGAACCATCCCTAGATATTTGAGAAACAAAAACATGTCTAGAAAGAATTCAAACCACCAATCCGAGTTCGCAGAATCTGCGTCACAGATGCTTTGGCTGCGGGCGCTGCCAAACGTTGTCTCAGAAAGCTGCCACTACCGCTGGAGCTGAGATGGAAAACCATGCAAAACCCAGCTGAATCCAGTCCTGGTACCAGAGCTTTTGAATGTTCAATCATTTGATTCCATTATTAGTATGATAAACACATTTATCATTTATATATCATTAGTATGCTTCATTTGATTATTTGATGTTCAATATTTCAATTATTTATTGGTTTTGAACAAACAAATAAACAACCAATCATAGAAAAAGCATGAAAAAGCTAAAAACATATTGGTTTGATCATATTGTTTATAAACAACAAATCATAGAAAAAGTTCCCGTTTGTTGGATTTGAGCGACAGTCATAGATATTGAATACCGCTTTTTGAGTCACAAGAGAGATTTCCCATCACTGCATAACAGTATTTTGTATTGGAGCAATGCAATGACGTCTGAAGGAGTCGACAACAGGCCACTATCCGGCGCATTGTGTATGGCGCTAAGAACCGTTCTCGATGGCTACTGATGGTAAATCAAATAGCTACTAAGTTTGATTTTGGTTAAAAAGCTATCTACGGGGACTATTTGCAATGGACAAATGGTTGCTACATGTTGCTACTGTTTCATACTGGTCGTTGCTTGTTAAAGCCCTAGTTGGTAAATGAGTGGCTCACATGGTGGCATGAACAATGCGTTACTTAACCATTATTCAGATAGTTAGCAATGGTTTCTCATCATGGTTCTTGACCACTGTCCTTTCTTGACCATGTTGACAAAAGGACTGATCAAGCCAATATATTAATCCAATGGCCATAAAACAACGATTATAAATTATAACCTGTTTCTTCAATGGCTATTTCCTGATCACCCATCTAATCCCAAACAAAATCACAACAAACATCGTAGAAAATATGGCTGTGAGCCAGAAATTAGTATAAACATATTATGAATCATTGACCAATCTAATCTCGCCAGCCCCACCTCACCACCTCCACCTCACCCCATCCATTCATCGGCCAAGGCACCGTTGGCCGCTCGCTTCGGTGGCG
>VSDK01010480.1:285983-383130 GCA_009767595.1 Symbiodinium kawagutii | reverse complement strand
TGCGGCCCCCGGGGCGGCGTCCCCGCCGGCGCCTCCGAAGCGTCTTCTGCCGCATCGTCGGGTGCCGCGTCGTGGGCCACGGGCTCGGGAACGGAGAGGTCACCTGGACGGGGGCTGGGAACCATGACCTCCCTGGGGGTTACGACCTATGGCGGCTGGGGGATAGCAAGGTGGCAACTGGGGGGCAAGTTGGGTGTTCTGATTCATTACCTATGATCCTTAGAATTGCAAGCATGACTTTAAATCAAATGATTCGAAAGTACCTGGTTTTGGGATCCGAAAACTATAAGAATTGGGTAAAAAGATCGAGGGATAAACTTTAACGATCCGGGAATAACCCGGACTTTTGGCCACCCCAAGTTTGATATCAATGGACAAAAGGATTTCGAAATGCGGAATCACCAATCACATCAATGGCCATTTCGAAGATTCATGAACGGTTTATCAACCAATATTCAGGTTAAATCAGGGGAATAGAGATACACAATCAGGGAAAGACTGTAGAGTTTTGTGGAGCCTGCTGGTGATACTTTCCGGGATCTTTGATGCTCAACGTTTGTTGCGTGGATTCCTGAAGAAACCCTTTGGGATCATGAATAAAGCGGTACAAGTACATGCAACTACAAACTACCACAACTCTTTTGTGCCGTCACAAGATACCGCCTGCCCAATCTTGAAGGTGCAGCATGAGTACCTTTCTTTGCCCTATCTTCACACAAGTCAACCGTCCTCTGCTCAAGATTGTTTCAACTTGCTTTACGGTTGAGTTGCCCTATCCCAGTGCCACCAACAATATACGAGTGTCATCACAAGTCAAAGGTGCTATCACTACTATGCCCCAAGAAAATAAACAACACAATACATGCGTAATTAATGTTTCAATTTTGCCTCACATCTCTTCAGTTGCAGGAGATTGCTAAGACCGGGTGATTCTCCCCAACTAAAATGAGTTGAAGTCAAACAGAGCAACAACAGCTGAGCAAACTCACCAGTTTCGACAGAAACACTTGAACTCGCATGATGATCCAATGCTACTAATGTTGACCTCAAGTTGTTGGTGTCCATCTGATGTCTGAAGCATTGATCACATGTTGATTGCTTCACAACCCTTCTGCAGTGTTGCGTCTCCGACTTGAGGCGTGATTGGCTTCTTTCTAATGCTTGTCAGGTCAACTTTGATATTCAAATCATGTAAACCAATATTCACATGGTTGATATCATCCAAACATCCAAATTGTCATGGTTGGCTTCTACTTGTCTATAGTACAGCAGATTTCAAGGAACCAGAATATGCAGTATGTTGTCACAAGCGCTGTTATTGACAAGTAAAGCAAGGTGGTCGCCTGCTTATCGAACACAGTCATCAAGCAAGCAATCAAAAAACGGCTTCGAATGATCAGTTACTAGCTAAACTGTTTGTTCTTAATCCCTGCCCCGTCTTGTTATAGAATTAGCTGATTATCTACCAAAAAGGGGGATGGTTGGAGGTGCAGCGACCATGATATGTACGGACCCCCCCAGGAAGCCCCGCCCCGGGCGCTTGGAGCCTTGTGTCCAGTCCACTGAGGAGGGAACACTGCCGGTGCCCTCGGAGCTGGGTCCAATGAAGGAATTCCACCGTGGCTGGGTCAGGTGACATGGCCGGTGTCAATGATGGGTTGATGATGGGTTC
This sequence comes from Symbiodinium kawagutii, assembly GCA_009767595.1. Lineage (NCBI taxonomy): Eukaryota > Dinophyceae > Suessiales > Symbiodiniaceae > Symbiodinium > Symbiodinium kawagutii. Next base: position 381,458 of record VSDK01010480.1, on the reverse strand, counting down.
ATGGCGGCGAATTGCATGTTAGTAACGGGTAAATTGTGGTTCATTCATGATGTGAGAATCTTGCCATTTGTCATCATTTGTCATTAGAACCACAGCCCAAGATTCATTGTTGCTGATCATAGCAATGATATTGCGAAAATAGCACATGTCATGTTGTTGCCAATACTCATGATATTGCCTGTCAGTACTGCCAAGATTCAGGTTGCCAACAATAATCTCCATCACGGCCATGGTGTAGATTGGCCAAACATTGTGCCTAATATCATGATGACATTATGAGCATATATCACAGTAGGACATATTGGGATGAATATCGGGGCACAACATTGTAGCATGGTAGGATTGACAGTTATCACCCATATTCTAGCCGAGCTTCGCTTTGCAGTATAGCATCCTACCCTGTGATGATCTAATGATGGCAATTCCTAACAATGGGTCAGCTGATTTGCATGTTTGCTTTACACAGTTGGTCGTTTGCGTCAACCATAGCTAGCAATATTGATTTAACATTTGATCTAAATAATAAGCGCCCAATGAACACAACTAGAAATCATCAATCAACCACATTCATGGATCCCAAAAACCTATGGGTAGTCGACAACAATAGCGATTACTGATAGTTCATCATGATTTAGAACTCACTAGTGATAGACAACAACAGTGAATGTATAATAGGCGATGCTTGTCGATGGTGCTGAGCGGTTGCTAGAAAACCGGCAAGGACTAGGCGGTTTTGAACATACAAACAAATGCATCATTGTAGAGATTGCAGTGAGTGACTTCCTCCAAGTTACAGCAATTGTGTCATGCAGTTGGTTGCCTTCTATATTAAAAAACAGTAAAGAAAGTCTATTGAACTCGACTGGCAATGGAAAGTTTACAATTTTCTAAAGCAATCGAGGATCATTTCACATCGCAGTCACTGGCGGTTCACAAGCCTTACTTTTTTGGGATCAAACAGTCCATACACACGAATAAAAATCATCCATGGCAATATCAGTCAAGCAACGCGACAATGAACCTGGGTTCTCAAGCATCAACCAACTTCTATTCTTCATTTCTATTTCTCAAAAGAATTGCCATTACATGCCATTACACAAATTGGTTGAAATGACCATGAGCCAACAGAATTGCCATGGTTGACATTACAGCCATAGCTACAGCCATGCTTGACCAACAACATTACCAGCCCTATGGCCATGTACCACAAGCCCCAACGTCACCAGCCATGCATTACCAACGCCTGTGGCCCCAACCTCACCAGCGCCACCGGGTCACCGCCATAGACTGCCAGGCTCCCATGGAATAATCCGCCGTCCATCCAGCAGCAGTGGGCCACACGGGAACCTGGCACAGCGCTTCAGGGGTGAAGGATGGCAGTGTTGGCAGCTGCTGGTCATGTTGAACAGTGGATATACCAGCTCTGGTTGGTGGTTGAACCACCCCTAGGAAAAACATTAGGTCAAGCAACCGTTGGTTAATGATCACCAGGGAAAATGACATGTTTTAAATCACCAACCAGTTGAGAAACTGACAGCACTAAGCTGGTTTATCAACTGTCCTTGCTGCTTTATCAACTGTAACAAATGCAGTTTAACCCGCACTATGTCATTTAAGTTGCTGGTGTGATCAACAACTGAAATCACTGGTTGCTGCTGAAGCAAGCTGTTAAAACTCTAGTTGACACCTGATTCATACTCACATCCCTCATCACTTGATTCTCAACAATAGTGATTAGGAACTAGTTATAATCAACTGGTTCGCCATCAAGCCTTGATGCTTCATCACTAGTTAGCTAAGCATCCAACCATCTCCCAAATGCTTCGTGTATCAACCATATCATATTTACTAACATCTACCTACCAAATGACCCAACATGTAAATAAATCTACCATGCAGGTTCTGGTCGGTGGTTGAACCACTCCATTGAACCATGATTAGCCATTTATCTCGTATCCAGAACAAACAACTGTTATCCATCAACCCTCTCTAATAATTATCCATCAACCATCTCGAATGATTATCCATCAACCATCTCGAAATATTATCCATCAACCATGATAACCAATAGTTAATGAACCAACCCTAGTTGGTTTATTCATTAACCACCCATCATCCATCAACAATTGTTAACAATCATTGTGGTTGGAGTTAGCATCCTTTATTAACCATTACTTATCCCTTATTAACCATTAATTATCCTTTATACTAACCATTCTTAACCATCATTAATCATTATCAATCATCATCATTAACCATTTGTAGTTATTAATCAACATCACTATCAACCATGATCACCATACCAGTTCATTATTAAGCATTAATCATGCCTTGTTAACCATTATTAACCAGTTAATCAACCATTTTTAACCATCATTAACTTTATTAATTAACCATTATTAAGTATTGACGATTAATTCTTAACCATCCCGTATTATACCATTAATCATCCCTTATTAACCACTATTAACCACTGCCTTCGCGCTGCGGGGGGTGCACCGACCACTATTAACCACCAACCCTTAGTTCATCCGCCAACCATCTCCACCAGCACCCTGGCTGGTCAGCTCCCGCTGCGGGCACCATCACCACGGGCTGTGCGCCGCCCAGCTGCGGCACGGCCCAAGGCATGGCGTTCGCCAGCGCGGGATCGCTCAGGTTGGGGAGAAACCGCGACATGTTGGCGTCCTGGGTCCCGTGGTAGGGCCCCGGGGGTGGTGAGGGGTAGCTAGGGATGATCACTGGTTGGTTGAGTGGTAGCTATGGATGGTTGAGTAGGTGGGAGCTATGGTTGATTGATTGATGGTGAAGGAATGGTGGATTGATGGTGAAGGATGAAGGAATGGTTGATTGATGGTTGAGAGATGAGTGGTAGCCCAGTGGGAGCTATGGATGGTTGGTAGTGGATGGTGACCATTGATCACGGTGATGGCCCATGGATGCTTAGTTCAAAGTTATTAATGGTTGCCGAACGGTTGATTCTTGATGAATTGATGGTTTAACTAATAGTTGTAAAAATGGATTCATGATGGGTAAATTTGGTTGCAGGTAAATATTGGCTAATCAATTGTTGAATTGTGTATTTACGCTCGTTGTGCGCTTATCACAGGCCCCAATTTCCAAACGATCATTGATCATCATCAGCCAACGATAGCAATCATTTTATGGTGTTTATAAACTAACCGGACAAATCAATCATATTCATGGCTCACCATCAGCCAACACAATTAACCACCGTACCGTCTATGGCTATCAATCACCGCTCTGAACCACGATAAGAATAATCCACTACCGCCATTTACCATCATGAACAACATCAACAATTGAACCATTCACCAGTAATCAACCATGAATCACCATTTCCGATCAATGGTCCATCAACAATTTACCGTTCATCATCCATCATTTAACTTTGAGCAAGCATCACTCACCACTAGTCTCACTTGCTTACGCCACTCCTGGTAGCTCCAAATCTCACTCCCCCTTCAAAAGGCATATCCATGGATACCATAGCCTCCCAACCAGACAGGCCATACTTCTACAACTTCCAAAACTACCATCCAACCAACCCTCAACTCAACCACCAGTCAAGCACCACCAGACCAGCTTCGCAAGCTCTCCCAACCACCAGGGCCAGCAACCATCCACCCACCCAACCAGCCTCCCAACCCCCAACCCCCCCAACCCTGGCCCCAACCACCCAACCCCTAGCCCCACCCCCAGCACCACCATCCGCCGTTGCAAGGCTCCGGGAACTCGAGGCCCTCGACCTGGGACACCACGGCCTCCACCGCCAGCTTCACACTCCGCGCGGGCGCCGGGCCGAAGACCAGCTGCGCCATGGCGCCCACCACGGCCATGGCCTCGCCACCGGGGGCCATGGCCATCGAAATGCGGTTGTTTGGAGCAACGAAATGGGTGGGTTTTTGGATGGTTTTTAGATGGTTTTCAGATGGTTTTTAGATGGTTTTTAGATGGTTTTCCATGTTTTTTGTTCTGCTTGGATGGTTTTGAGATGGTTTTGAGATGGTTTTGTTTCATGGTTTTTTACATGGGCTGTATAGTCTTGTATGTGATTTCTTCTTATGTACAAATCAATTTTTCTTTAATGGTATTACACGATTTTATGTCATATGGTTGGTAGGACAATATTCCATGTGCCTTGTATGGATTTGACATATTTGAAGCGTGGTGTGTATGAATGCATGTTTCTACCGAATCTAATAGGCTTGTTTGTGCTCAAATACAAACAAACATATAATGTGATCCGGTATGATCTTGCAGTGGGATGAGTGAGACTTCAATGAGGGATGAGTACCCACGATGCATGGATATCATCAACCACCAGTCATCAGTGGATACCAACTCTTGGTCTTGGTGGAACTATGGCAAAATATCCATGATGAAAGATGGCTAAACATCACTTAGTCATGTATGAACAGTTGAATAATCATCATGGCTATTATCATCCCCAATCAAAACAGTGTCATTAACCATTAACCATAATTATTCACCATCGATATCATAAAACTGTATGTACCGTCCAACTATTCTTGCTGTCCGTCATCATAACCCTGGATGTGTATCCAACCATCATGGCTACCAACCAGCCATGGCAGCCTATCACCATCCTGTGCCAAGGAACGTCTTCAGGCAGAGGCTCCAAATGGCAGGGGACCTCCTTGGCTAAATCTTGGACTTGCTCCATCCTCAGCACCGGTGCACGGGTAACGTGATAAGCATCTGACCAGTGATAGACACTGTGGCTTTATGAATAGATCATTGGTCTGTCAGCAAATATGGGGGATCTGCTACGATGAATAATCAAAGAGTATCCCAACTTTGTGGTGATATACCCTCAGGGAAGCCAACCTGGTCGCGTCAAAATGACCAGGCACTGATGGATGGTTTACCCATTGGACATGTTGAACTTCCAAGGGGGACTTCTCTCAACGATCCATAGCAGCTGGGGCCCCCAAACGCTACCTGGATCCAGGTAATGATCTTGCAACTTCCCCATGGATCTCCGCCCTGGATCCAAGGACAATCCCAAAGAGCCTTGATATAGTGGAAATGCCCCAGATTCCCCAGATGAGCAAGAACGCAACACCTCACACATGTTTTTTAGCCTCTGAAGAGGATATGCACCAGGAAGAACTAACATTCCAGAAGAAAACCAGGGAAAAGATGCAGCTATGTTAGCTAGCTCGAGCATCTAAAAACCTCTACTGTCCCAGATCTCAGAGGAAAGTCAGACCGTGTTCAGGCCCAGGACCGTCTGGGGACGGATAGCAGAATGAAAGCTGCATACACATTAGAATTCAACGGAGTATGTACTTGTCTACTATCTACTATTACAATGATCGTAGTGTGTTCTGACCATTGTGAACTATCCTGATATGGTCTTGGCAATGATTTACCATGATCAACGGCAAACGTAATCTAGTATCATGAAATGATGATTGGTAGTATAAATAAGTTTGTGAACCAAGTCCAATCATTATCATCATCCGATGTTTTATTGACAATCAACGGTTGTTACAGTGGGGTTGTCAACCACTTACATCCCAATTCTGTTGCCAGTATCATTGAAGTCTGATTGATCTGGTAACTACATCAAGTATACAATGATGATACCAGTATCATTGGGATTGTTTCTACAACCCCATCATTATCCCGTTTCCGCATAGATAATAGAAAAAAACAAGTTCATTCAAGGTCGGGGACTACCAGTGTAACCCCATCTGGTCGCTGAATGGCCATTCATCAACATGTATGTTTCTATTTTTCTATCCCAAAAAAGTTGTTTGAAACTTCCAGACTTCCAGCAAAAAAACACAAATTCTCTGCTTTGCTGGTTTCAACCCCTATGAACAAAATTGGTCAACCAACCAATCATTTATTTGTACATTTGGGAAAACACAACATGTTACAAACCACCAACCAAATGGCAGTGGGTCAAAACCCGGTCTCCCTGGTTCCCCCATCATTAAGCATTGTTTTCCCTACAAAATTGTTGGTTATTCTCCCCATCAGTTCGTTGATTAATGTTGACCCATAGCCAACTCTTCCTCCCGTTTCACTGAACCAGTGTCTGCTCTGCGCCGATCAAGACCTCCAGATCCTGAGCCCGCCACGTGGATCCACGTGGCCCCCAGCCATGAGATGTTCGTAGCCATGGTAACCCTTAGCAAGTGATGATGCTTAGTGACGCTTCATGAAGAGTTAACCAATGATCACGAAAAAACCATTAATAAGTTAGTAATTGCGTTACTATCACTAATATTAGTAATAATATGAATAATGCCATTGGTGGTTCATCAACTAATAGATCGAACTTGGCTGATAATCATTAATAATGCCAGTTGTTAACCATGGTGGTCAAACAATGATTATCAGCCAAGTTAACCATGAATAAGTATGCTTAGTACGATGGCTCACAGCGATTAAACTGATAGCTGTTGATGGTTCGCGATAGTCAATTGTGATTAAAACATCACACATGGAGGTACGTGATGTCATATCCCCATGGCCATGAAAATGATGATGAACCATAGTTAGTGATGTTTTACCAAATCAAAATTGGTCACAGATGATTAAATGGTGGTTAAAGGGGAGTTAATGATGCTCACTGATGGTGAATTGATTGTTAGTTGCAAGCTGTTAGTGGTAGATGTTGGTCGATTCATGGTCTAAGTCATGGCCACTGATGGTCACTGATGGTTGATGTTGGTTGCTGCGGTCGTGGTACCGGCCCCAGTTGCAGTGACCTTCTGGCACCCAAGTCAACCTAGCGAGCTGTGACCCACGACACCATGGGATCTTCCATGAAAAAAAAGCTGAATTAAAAGCATGTGAGAGACAGATTCTCTGACTGACTTCTTGCTGCTTCTACTGGTTAACAACCATGAATCAAAATGATAATCAATCCTCACAAAGAATGAATCATAACCATATCAGAATCATGACCACAACGATCCCTGACCCACAAAACCCCAAGACACCGGAAAGCCCCCAGAATCAGCCCGTCCAAACGACTTCATGACTGCAGATCAACCCCTGATCCCCCGGCCCGGTCTCCAAGCTTCCGGTGGCACGTCGATGGAGTTGATGATTTCCAAGGTCTTGGACCAACTCCCAAGGAACGTCACCTGGGTGGTGCTGCATCGCACCTCAGCAACGGCGGAGATTTGTAGCACTTGGAGATAGATATGGATGTGGCTGTTGATGATGATGATGATGATGATGATGATGATGATGATGATGATGATGAAGAGGAGGAGGATGATGAGGAGGAGGAGGAGGATGGTGGTGATCCAACAATTGTGATGGCGCTACGATTGTGATGATGGTGATGATGGCGGTGACCCCAATCATGATGGCAGGGCACTGTGGTGTCGTCCTCCTCCATGTCCTCGGGCACAATCCACACCTCGTTGATGGCGGGGAAGACGCTCTCCACGGTGCCCACGCGGGCGTCACTGGTCCCTACAGTCTCCTGGCGGAAGATCAGTTGATCCAAGGTGGGTACAACGGGTGCTGAAGCGCAATTGGATCCGAGCAAGTGCTTCAATGATTGTTAAAATGCTTCACACTGGTTAGATCAATCTAAAGGATCAAGAAAAAATATTGTGGAATATATGATGGTGATACTATGGAACTATTTCCATTTCTGACACCGTTGGTGATTGGTCATGTCGATGACCACTTCAACGCCATCTGTCCCCATCAGTTCGGCTTGCTGCTAGTGCCTGAATTAGCTGTCGGGCTTGAGCATGATCCCATGCTGCCTCTTACGATCTGGATAACGGCCCAAAAACAAACATCCGATGCTGTCGATTGTTTCCCCATCCTCCCCAAGTATGGTTGAACATGAGAAAACAACCAAAAAAATCCTGAGGTATCGGTTTCCCCTCAAATTGTTTAGAAGCCACCAACCAGAGAAACGGCAGGCACTTCCACGCCAGACTGAACCACTCTGTCAGGGATCATCAAAAATGGCCATTCATCGCAGGGCAGGAGCTGATAGGGTATGGGAGAGCCATCATGGAACTGCTGGGGAAACGCCACGTGTGATTTCCCTGGCACCATTGCCCGTGCGCATCAATAATACAGCCTTTGCTTAGTGGATCATGAAATTTTTCTGAACGATATACCCTACCAGTTGATGCTATGGTTCATCCAATGTGAACAGATTGTTTCATGAATCATTCATAGGGATTGGGTAATCAATAATGTCAGTTGCTAGCAATATCATCAACCGCTAGTTGTTTTTACCATTGTCAGCGGGGGTTGGATAACGAAACAATGAACAACGCATTGGTATCGTAAACACCCATCAGTGGCTAGTTCGTTAAGACCAAATAGCAATCTCAACACTAGTAAGCTTAATGTTCAATACTCGTTCTTAGTTGTATCATTCATCACCAGTTGTCTGTATCACTACTTCAGCAGTAGGTGATCGATAGTGAAGAAACAATGACACAATTCAATGATGCACACTAATTAACCACTAATTATTAACGCAAACTCCATCAGCGGTCAATTCATCAATACTCATCATTTCATGATAAACCAACTCACTACTAGTGATTAATGAGTTCATCCATCCAAACAAATGATTTCAACTGGCAAAACAAAAAAAACAGCTGAAATCCTTGATGAACAGCTTCTCCAGCCAGCTCCTGATAGGCCACGATCATGCCCCGTTCAAGCTCTTGCGCTCTCACCCGTGGAGATGGTTGCGGTTCCTTCCTGGGCCCATACGGCTTGGCCGTCACTGTAGATCAGGCAGCATCAACGGTCACTAATCATTAAGCAACCATTCTATAAACATCATTGATCATCATGACTCAACCATCAACCATTCATCAAAAGATAAATCGACCATTATGATCAACCAGTGTCAACCATCACGACCATCATACTGAACCATCAGTGCGGGCACTCCCGAACTGTGGAATTTCAGAAATTGTGCCAAAGAAACATGTCAAATTACATGCCAAGTGCAATTCCAACGATATAGTCTGAATATATGCCAAGGAAAATGGCAGAAGATATGTCAGAATAAATACGTTTCAAAGAATGCCGGAATGTATGCCACGTATTTACAATTCTTAAACACAATGCCAGATTTACGGCATGTCAAAATGCCAGAAACAATATTAAATAGAATCAATAGAATTGCCTCAAATCTGGGCAGAACATATCCACACTACTTTGGATCCATGGAGGACCATGTCTAATGATGGTAAATGACCATGATAAATAATGGCTAAGCATGGTTGGGAAATACCATAATATCATGGTGAGTCACTTTGGTTGGAAACACAACCTGACTTTGAAATGCCTGGCCGGTGACGAAGCACATGTCTGAAGAGTAGATGAAACATGGGGAAAACCATGAGGTGCGACTATGCTCTGCAATGGATATAGTAAGGGCTTCCTGAAATGTCTTGCAACATGAAAATAACGGCAAATGTGGGCTTAAGTCCCGTACAGCATGCGCATCTCTGATTGCAAAATCACAAGCTTTGTCTGATTAAAGAATCCGCGCGCCCATGCAAAGCCGAACATTAGACATTCTACCACAAACAGAACTACTGCGGTTGATCACATCCCCTGGTAGGTTCATGATCATCCACATCTCCCCAGCTGAATATCACCGACTGGAGACTGAACCCACGATCAGCCTAGCTGCTTCGTAGATGGTGCTGCTTTGGCTTTGGGCGTTGCCAGAGCAGTGGCGGACAGCGCAGTGGGTGGGACGAAGGGCGGCCCCGCTTTGGGCGTTGCCATGGCAGTGGCGGACTCCACGTCGTGTGCCATGGATGGCTGCGCCGCTTTGGGCGTAGAAGCGGAGACCTCGACCTCCGGAACGCTTGCATTGGGCTCCTGGCATGATGAATTTCAGCGGCTGTGTGGTGATCTGCTTGCTGGAGCGAGTTTCCCATGAGGATCCTGAAGCCACCCTGTCATGGGGATTTTCATCGCCCAGTCGTGTGTGGGATGCAGTTCTGACCTATACATATCATACATACATATTCAATTTGAATTTCCTGGAAATGGTTGATGGGAAAGTCGACAGTTCCGATAAAGTGATTTTCAAAATACAGTTTCAAATAGCCAAGCCACAAATCATTGCTCCTGAATTGTGGGGAGAGACTTGATCCAAACCACCAAACCCATCTGGAGAAGCAACCATTGAAAATGGTTGCAAGGAGATGCAAGGAGATCTCCCTGTGAGTCAAGTCTTGCCCGGGTTTGAGGGGAAATCAGGGCGCTAGTTCCACAACATTCCACATCTAGGTGAGGACATGTGGGAGAAATGCCAAATCAAAAATGCCAAATCATACGTTGAAAGAAAATGTCAGATCATTCTTTGAACAACATTTGATATACCAGCAGTGCCGCGCAAGGCGGTGGTTGAAGTTTCTAAAATAGGAAACCTACAGTCGAGAAGCTGGCTGAGTTGCATGGATGACAGAGCGATTCACTGAAAGAGGGGCAGGCAGCTGGACTTCATCTGTATGTTGATCTGTCTATCCCCCAGGATGTCTACCAGTCTATCTGTCTACCGCTGTGTCTATCTGTCTATGGATCTGCAGACATATCCATCCATCCATCCATCCATCCATCCATCCATCCATCCATCCATCCATCCATCCATCAAACCACTGTATGATTCCCCATCAATATTATTGACCATCAACCGTCATTCAGCCACCAGTTCACCACCATAAATTCTCCATTAACGAATCATCAACCATCATTCCATCACCCGTTGATGATGATGATGATGATGATGATGATGATGATGATGATGATGATGAGCTATCAACCATCATTTAACCACCATTTCACCCACCATCCACCCACGTTGAGCGCCATCCGAAGCCATGGACACGCCACCAGCGCCCGGCTCCTCCTCCGCCGCGGCATCCGCTTCCGCTTTCCGTTTGGGTGGCAGCACCACCTGGCGAGCGAACTTCAGGCGAGGCCCAAGCGGCGAAGCAATGGTGGCGAGTGGTGAATGACCAGTGGTTTGGTTGATATGGGTGGAATGTTGGTTAATCATGGTTAGTTACTATGGGTGATTAACATCGTTGGTTAATGTGGTTCGAGGTGGTTAATATGGTTGGTTAATTGTGTTTGGTTAATAATGGTCGGTTAATATATGCTAATATGGTTGGTTAATATGTTTAGCTAATAGTGGTTGGCTGGTGGTGGTTGATATTGGTTTCTGGTTTTTATTGCTGGTGCATGACTAATAGTTTGTGATTAATGGTGATCCATGGTGAATATGTGTAAGAAATTCTGGTGAATCCATGGTTCAGGTTCCGAACCAACGGATCAATCACTAGTAATAAACAGAGTTACCAACCGCTGTTCCGAGTCGTTACCATAAATCATTGGCAAAACCATCAAGTCGACACGGTTGTTTATCAGCTGAATCGCAATTCCCATCACTACCAATACTATGAATTAAATGTTATGATCATTATGTTCCCAGTATGGCAATTGTAACCAGTCTTGGGTCTTAACTATCATCATACATGTGTTTGTTTTCAATGTTTGCTCATTACGGCATATGAACAAGAATGCATTTCCAAGCATTACTGACCACCATCAGTGATAGATTGCTATCAACCATGATGAATGGGTAGATGAGTAGATCCATGTTAATACCGGGTTCTTCATTAACCATTCTCAAGCATTGCCAGCGTAATGAATCATGAACCACCATAGACCAGTAGTTAGTAACAATATCTAGCACTAAACCGTTTTTTAACCGTAAAGCAAGAACTAAACATCACTGACCATTTACCATTGCCACCCACAACGAAGCATCGCCTACAATGAGGAATGAACCAGCTCACTAATCGTTAATCATCCACCATCACCAACCACAAGTTTCCCTGCAATTTGATAGAAAGTCACCACCATTGCAACCATCAATCACAATCATCTGCCATCATTATCATCTCCCATCAATGACCACGAATCTAATAGTGGTCCACCATCGACCATCATTATCCTTCATCACCATCCAAAATCACTATATCAACCACTTATTCACCATCTATCAACCATCCATTCTCCCCCAAAATCCACCAGTCTCAACCAACAAAAACTGTTACCCAACCCTCCTAGCCTGGTAGCTACCCAAGCGCCGGGTAGATCTCCAGTCACCAGCTGTAGCTACCAGGCCATGCCACCCATGGCCACCCCGGCACCGCACCTTGGGCACCTTCGCCGGCGCGGAAAGCCGCGCGTCGCTGGGACCCAAGGACGCCAGGGACAGCGGCAGCGGCGCCGGCCCAGGGCCTGCAGCGAAGGCGCGAGGGATGTTGGACGCCATGTCCTGGGCGGAAGCACTGTGGGGTCAATGATAGTGTTTTCATGAATGGTAAATATGATAATAATGGTTGGTAAATGATAATGATGATGTTTGATGATGATGAGGAGGAGGATGATGATGATGTTTGATGATGATGTTTGGTGATGGTTAGTGAATACAAATGTTCAATGATAGTCAGTGATAATGTTCAATGGTCAATAGATGTCAATAGTGATGGTTAGGGAATCATCATAGGACAAGATAATGATGAATGTCATGAAAAAGACGGGTAAGGAATGATACTGAGAATGCTTAGTGGTAATGGCTGCTTAATGACATGATAATGGCTGCTTGTAATGGTGACTACTCGACTACTGGCTGCTTGTGATGGTTCGTGAATGATAATGCTTGATAATGCCAAGATAATGATGAATGTCACGATTAAAAGAATGGTTAGGAAATGATTCTGATGGTAAATGACATCGATGGTCCATGGTAAAGCACTGTTTTCATGAGTGGTCAATGATGGTATATGATAATGAATTATAATGGCTGCTTGGTGGTGATTACTGGCTGCTTGTGATGGTTAGTAAATGAGAATGCTTGATAATGCCAAGATAATGATGAATGTCATGATGGAAAGGATGGTTAGGGAATGATAATGATGATGCTTGATGGTGCTGTTGATGATGGTTAGTGAATAAAAATGGCCAATCAATGTCAATGATGGTAAATTATAGTGATGGTTCGTGATAATGTTCAATGATCAATAATGATGGTTTGTGAATAATCATATCATAGGAGTCAATAGTTCATGATGGTACCATCATCATAGGATGGCTAGTGAAAAAAAATGGCCAATGATGGTCAATGACAAGGATGGCTTCTTGAAAATAATGATTAATGCTAATGATGGTCAATAATGAATGCTACTGCTGAGGTAAATGATAATGATGGTGAAACAAATGATGGTAAATAATGCTGACCAATGAAGGTTTATCAATGATGGTGAGTGACGCTACTGATGCTTCATGCTAATGATGGCTTATGATAATGATGTTTCATGATTGTGAAATTCATGATAGCCATGGTCCGATGGTTAATGATTGTGAATGATGCTTTTGTAATGATGGTGACTTTCTGATGGTGAATCATGGCAAAGAACGCATCCAATAATACTAGGAAAACTAGTGGTCAATGAGACCTTAGGTGACCAAAAAGAACAACAGTAGGGGAAATATCCGCATGATGACGACGATGTAATGACTGCTTGCAATGGTTCCTGATAAATGGTTGAAACCATGATAAGAAGAGATTGAAGTTGGATTTTGCTCGATGAGTCGGTTGAGATTGGTTGATAGTGAAGTTGGTTGGTATTGGCTCGTTGGAAAACGACAACACACAAGGTTGTCACTTTCATGGGACAAATATTCAAAAAAACACTGTCTTAGGATTAAAAAACACATGGCAACTACATTGGTTGTCGTTATTTGATATCAAATCCCTTTTCTGATGGGGTTATTGATGGTTGTGCAGCAGCCCAAAGCCCAGGAAATTCTCAGCATCAAGAATCACTATGAGTTGATACTGGTCCTCGATCCCTGAGTACATGTGCGCACTCAAAAACCCAAATGGCCAGCATCGTTTGCTACAAGCCTCACCATCACCACTTATCTTTGCACATACACCGTTTGATGAGTGCCGGCTGGAAACACAATGTGATGGGTTCTATCTACTGTAGATAAACAAACATAATCCAGATTAAGTATAAATATATAAATATGCTTTCATCTAAATCATAGACACCGCCATCATCCCCTATCTTTATACGTACATACATATCTAAATTATGAGCAATACTATATGGCAGTGGGTCAAAACCCTGTACCCCTGGTTCCCCTATGATTTACCATTGATTTCCCTATAGTTTGTTGGTGGAAATCCCCCATTAATTGGTTGGTTAATATTGACCCATGGCCATATACAGCCGGTATATATCCCCCATAATTGCTGGTCATTATCCCCTTCTATTAACCATTAACCAGCTATTGCTACTGCTGAACCCAGCTATCTAAATTATGAGCAATACTATATACTTATACAGTCTTACACACATCCATTCTTGATGCTTACTTGCCAGTGATTCCTGGAAATCAGCGGCCACGACAGCGGTCGCCACACTTCGCCATGGTGCACCACAGTCGCGCGGTCGTAGCGCACGGAACCAGCTGCACTACGCCCGCCATGGGGCGCGTGGCGCTGGTGAAGAAGCGAAGCCCAGGTAGGCCGAGGTAGTGGATGATCTACCAGATCAATTCCATAGTTGATCTCCAGCAAATGACCATCAGTATCATGAGTTTTTGTTGGTCTCCAGGTTTAGTCTCTGGCAAGCTGGTTGCGTGGAAAGTCCATCATTGTTACACCTGATTTACCTCTAACAACTCCGGTAATTTTTTGCTCCTCGGCTAGTTTCCCGGAGGGTTAACTATTGCCTGTATCTTCTGGGGGTATCCCACAGCCGAGGTTGGAAGCCTGTTTTGTGGCAAGGACTGACATCAGAAGCTTCTCGGACACGGCTTTGGTTTGCTGGCTACTTTACCAATGATGCGGTTTGTGTCCCAAAATCGAGACATGTTCCCCCCAGAGATATTTGTGTGTTGAGAAAGCTAGGAGGCTTCAAGCATGGGCAACAAAGAAACTACAAAAACGAAATCACATATAGCGGGAAACCATGCATTGCATTTTGCAGCTTCAAACATGACATGCATAAGCCGATTCAAAGTGGGGTGCATCAAGTCAAGTCTTCCAATTGTGTATGCAAGAAAATGTTTCAAGTTTTCCGCAATTGCATTTTCCAATGACATTGCTCTTGTTTTATTTGTATCTGTAATGTTGAAGGTTCTCTCCCACGTGTTCCTCTTGTGTATCCGTAATGTTAAACATCATTTCATACGTGTTCTGCAAGCACAAACGCATGTATGTACTGCAAACATGGACACCTTTTTGCTTTCTAGTTCCAGGAGTTGTTCCTCACAACGACCGCTGACAGCAAACACTGCGGAGCGGTCACGTACCCACAGATTCATGGTTTCAATTAGCTCAACATGGGGGTTTCTCAAAATAGGGGACCTCAAATCATCGTTTATATTAAGCATTTACAATAATAAACCAACCGTTTGGAGGGTTCCCCATTTTGAAAAACCGCCATATGGGTCCTTCTCAAAATAAAAGCCCCAAAAATCATCCACTAGAAACCATTGAAAGTAATACACCAAGCATTACATTTGGTACCTCCCCTATTGTTGCTTACTATCTCCTTCTAAAGAACCCTTGTAAACCATCAATAAACCATACATTCTTAGGGTCCTCTATGGCTTGAGAAACCACCATATAGGATTGTCCATCAATGGTGTCCATCAATAGAAAACAATTGATCAACCATCAAGGACCAAACAACCAATGGTTTTGAATGATGCTTCAAGTATCAACCAATCAACCAACGGTTATGAGCAATTAATATTGGTAGCCGATGGTTACAATAAGTGTGGTCAACAATCAACCACGGGTTATGACGATCAAATTAACCACCATCAACCATCTTTGATTCACATTGGTCGGAACAAACCATCAGTGTGAAGCAATGGCTCCTTTCGCGTTGTGAGCAACTGCTGGGCAATGACTGAGAAGGCTTCTCGACGTTTTTGCACACCATCCTTTGGAATTGAGAGCATGACCGAAAACCAAGCCATACTTGTGGTTACAACCATAAGCATATACCATAACCATATACCCTAACCATATGCCGTAACCATATACCGTAATCATATACCATAACCATATACCCTAACCATATGCCGTAACCATATACCGTAACCATATACCGTAATCATATACCATAACCATATACCGTAATCATATACCATAACCATATACCGTAATCATATACCATAACCATATACCGTAATTTTATACCATGACCATAAATATACCTTGCCATAATATTTAATTCCATGAAGCATATAATTCCATTACGGAATCTAATGGATAAATCAGATCATGTATTGCGAGATCCATTTAAATAGCCCCCCCATGCTTGATGGTGACCCAAAAGCTACTTCTGACAATAACCCCCCCATAGTCCTATCTACATCCACAAGCTATAAAAATGGCGGACTACAACCACAGTCCCCATTTATAGATATCCTCAACCACACACCATCTATTGTGGCTAACTATGACTCTAAGCATTACCAAATTCCCATCTTAGTAACAACCATCTTAGCACCATCTATAGCGTAACGCCCCAGTGACACAGCGACAACTGCACTGCCTGCCACCAGATACCTCTTCCAAGGCACCTACGGTGAGCGGTGGATAAGAGTGGTTGTGGTTCTGGTTGAAGTTAATAGTGGTTGATATAAATGGTTAGTATATAATGGCTATTAATGGTTGACAATGATCGTTGATAATAATGGTTGATAATAATGATTAGTAATGGAAGATAATGATAATTAGGAATAACCATCCATTCTTCGTGATTACCTAGTGGAGTTAATCAAGCTTGGAGCTAATGATAATGGTTGGTAATGGATGATATAGTAATTCATTAGTTAGTTTGGAAGGGATGATAGTGATATTTCTTACCTGTTGTTGATACAACCTGTTTGTAATGGTCGGAGTTCATCATATTGCTGCAGCGGTTGGTTGACTGTTGTTGATGTATCTATAATGATTGCCAATGGTTGTTTAACAATGGCTGATAATGGTTTTGTAATAGCTGCTTCGAAATGGTTGCTTCACGGTTAGACAATGGTTTACTGTCCCGTGCTTGATTGATGTCTGATGATAGCAAATAATAGAGGCTCTAGGATTCTTCGTAGATGCTGCGGTACCGATAATCTATTCTTGGTTTGCTACCGATTTGCTACAGTAGCGGCTGGTTACTGATTGGGTTGGAGGTCGATCAATGATGACTGAGAAGTCAATTGGTTGGTTGATCTTATGCTTCCAATCATGGCTTATAGCAAACCAAGCTACACGCCAAATACAGCAGCACGTGCAGCAAGGGACAGTTGAGAAGTCTGGCAGATATATCGTTTCTCCTCTATCGGGTGATGGGCTCTCCAATATCTTTTGGTAATGTGCTTCCTTGGGTCTGACAAAGAATGAAGGGACAGATCAAAGGCGGCTCTACAGCTGGTTGATGTTTGCTGGCTCATCAATTGTTGTGGTTACAAACCAGTTCTATAGCTATAAACAGCAAGGCAAACAAAAATTACAGACGGATTCAAGCAAACTTCCCAAGCGTCACTGTCGAATCCATCCCTTCTTTCCAGTACTGATGACCGATGAATGGGGCACAGACCTTTGTGCAACGGAAATTGCCATTGGAGTCAAAACTAAGCAGCCAAGCTCTTGTGAAATGACCAGAGATGTCCAAAAGGCAGTTCACAATTCAACAACGATTTCGGGAAGCGATGTCCTTTTTTCCCACATCGTTGAACATCTAGCAGTTGTTTTCAATATTATCCTGCACCATGAGTATACCAGGGTATTGAATAACATGCAAAATCAAATTTGAAACATGGTTGTCCTGTTGGATAGGTTTAAGGTTGGCTTCCTTCTTCAATCTTGCAGCAAAACTAGAACTCACCAATCTGGAAGAGTCAATTTCAATTTCTGGGTGATGATCACCCAACTTTTGGCGAGTCTTCCTATCTTATTTTCTGTCAAAACCAAAAAAACAACTGTAAACCTCATCACGACAACAGCAACAACACCCGAAAGAAGCAACACACACACACAACAAACTACAAAAACAACCAGCAACAAAGTCTAAGACCACTTAAAAATAAACAAATCCAGATTAAACAAAAAACAACACAGAAGTTCTATCGTTGTACCTACACAACTGCTTGGTGCCAGTGCACACATATAACCAACCAATATAACCAATGGTTCCCCAGGGTTCCCCATGGTTGATGACTTCTCCCCCTGGTAACAACTGGTGATCTCCCCGGGCGCCCACTGAGTGCGCTCGACTGCCTTCTCCGCGTGACGCTCCGCGGTCGGAGTCTCCCCCAGCCACTCCACCTGCGTGGTCCATGTTGTGAGGGCGCCAGGGCGCCAGGGGGGGTTGCGGTTGGTTGCTGTGGGTGACGCATGAAGACATTTCAAGCATACATAAAAGAACTGGTGATGTGGAAATCTAAATCATTTTTCAAAAATATTCTATGCATGTGAAAACAAACATTAAGTGCATATGTATGTAAAACCAAATGTGTCTGCATATATGTGTACAAATCTGCAAGGCATTGAGAATAACTGCACTTGTATGTATATATTTTAAAAAATATATACATATATATATATACATAGATATGTTGACAAATATATTCAATACATATATATCTATATACATGCAAAAAACATACCAGTGTATATAGGCTTAGTGCATTGTCAGTCCCCAACGTAACGAAGCAAGCTTAGGGTTTAGGTAATTTAACGTGACCTTTTTTCTTCAACAATATGCTCAAACACGATGCATATGGTTCATCCACGTCAGTTCAATTCAATGTGTTTGTCTGCTGTAGTGCTCATGTCTATAAATACAACATTTGGGCGTGTCTCAAAATAGGGAAATCCCCAAACATATTACATTAACCATAGTAATAAACCATCCATAACTCTGCTGTTCCCTATCCTAAGAACCCTCCATTGCAAGAAACGCCAAAGTGTTCGAACTACAATTCAGTTACTCAGCGCGCCCGATTGTCCAACAGGTTGCCGCTGGTGAAGGTCAGTACTTGAGCCACCAACCATGGCTTAGGAGGTCCATGAGTACAGTGATAGCAAGCATACCAAGCGTAAGGATTCCCATACCTATCCTAATGAATGGTGGTTTCTCAAAATTACTGATACCCCCATATCAACCAATCTGAGTCATTTATAGCAAGAAGCCAACCATTTGTGGGGTCCCTAATTCTACCCCGTCATGTTCATCCCATGACCAGTTTCTCCAACTGTTCAGTTTTCATCCAACCCTTTGTGGTATCGTTGGTGGCTTGACCCTGCTCTGCATATCATTCCTCTCAACCATCACTGGTCAACATGGCCACTCCAGCTGCTGGGAAGTGATCATGAATCTAGCGGTATATGGCTATCAATGGTAAATGACTAATGAATCAATTAGATATAGTTCATGGTTGATAACAGGGGATTTCGTAGCTTTCGCACTTGCATCCATAGTGACCAGGGGATATTGCAACAGTAACCAGCCAAGAAATGGGTAGTTCACATCCCCACAGTGGGACTAGTAACGAGCTAGGTATGTTATGGGTTGTGAACAGCACCAGGGTACCAGGGTATCGACCCGCAACCGTATGGCTAGCATCCACTGTTGATACCTATGATGGTTAATGACCAACGATCAATTCAGCATTGATGGATGTTGGATAACAGTAAATTGATGGCCAATTGCTGGCATTTCAAGGTATGTAATTACGGTATCGGTATGATTAATGAGTTAGCAGTTACGAGTAGCATGGCATCAATTGAGTGACACTACTGGTGTCATCACGGAATACCTATATAATCCTATATAGTGGTTCTGCTGCAATGGCACTGCCGTCCATCGATTAGCTGGGTCATTACATTGATTGTCACCTGGTGATGATTACATTAACAAATAAGTGGACCATTGGCAATCAAAGATGATTTCACAGACCATTTCATTAGTAATGATGATTCAAGTTGACAAGATGAAGCGTTAGCAGTGGACCACTGGCACTCAATCGTCAACCGCAAGCATCAACCATCATAATCTGTCAGTTTCCCATGCAAACCTCAGGGTCTTCAGCGTCTGACGATGGCCTCAGAACCCGTTCCGTCCCACGACACGACGCCGTTCCCACACACACACACGCGGACCTGGCATGACCTCGAGATACCATTGAGTAACTTGACCTATGATCAACCTGAAGATCAGTTTGATCAATGATTATCTATGATAATCTATGTCAAGCATCAAATTACCCGGGGGATAAGTCGAACGGGAAGAATCACAATCACATGTTCAGTATACAACTAATTCAATATGGGAATTGCCTACAAACTCAGAGGCAAAACCGGTCAAAAATTAGTAAATGTCGATGATCCATGGACATGAACAAGGGCTGCAAACACCTGTAAATTGACTTCTCCTGAATAACCTGAAAGCAAACGAGGATAACGTATATAATCAAAGGGGAACCGATTGAACATTGGCATGATCTATCCTTGAACAAGTACAGACCAATTCGACAAATCACCTAAAGACGCCCAACCTGCAATGACTTACGGAACTTTTACATTCACTACACACACAACTACAAATGGTTTTAAGAACCCACCAAATGACCCACCCAACCTCTTTCTATATCCAACAATTTTGCTCTCGCTGGTCATCTCCCCCTCTTCAGCTGACTGTCCTCCTACCCGTTGCAAAACATATCTCTCGTACAGTGGTGATCTTCACACACATACCTAACACTTGGGGAAGTTCACCTTGTACCAATCCTATCCTGGATATACGAAAGCAAATTAACATTACATAACCAGCACCACATATGATCATGTACACCCGTTACAAAACTTATATCATCAAAATGGACTAACTAACAAACTAACTAACTAACGAACGAACTAACTAAATATACAAGACCAGCTAAATTAACAAGGTAATTCAGTGACTATCTATATAATATTTCTTTTTATATAGACATATGCTACATCAATATACAATATTAGATTCTTGTTTTGGGAGCCCTGCCTTGCCTACCAACCCTTCGACCTCACCACCACTTGCCGACCCGGGAAAATCTCTGAGCTCGAGTACATGGCGCCAGTGCACCACCGGGACGCGACTTTCCACGGCCGCTGAGCCGAGAGCTTGGAAGCTGCGGCCACGAGGTGTGGAGGCGAGGTGATGGCTTGAGAATAACCGATGATGGCCATGTGATGGTAGCCAAGACAGTGGGAAATATCATGGTTTGGGATGGTGGTTCATAGTGATTCATGGTGGTTAACAATGATTAATTGATGTTTGACATGATGCTGAGACTGATGGTAATGATGGTGATTAAACTGGTCAATGACGGCAAACTATGTTTGATGATGATTCATGATGGCGTATGATGTTTGTTATAGTTACGATTGATAAGTGATTAGTGATAGTTTGTCTTAACTGATGGTTAATATGAATAGTGCTCAATTGTGGTTGATGCTTAGATGATAGTAAACTGATACTTGATGTTATCCTAATAATGGTTGATCTGGTTCCTGATGGTCAGATACTGCTTTAATGATGGATGGTGTGCTTCCTGGTGGTTAGACGATGTTTAAATGATGGTTAGTCATTAGCCACCGATGGTAATGATTGACAAGCGACCGTGAAGAGTGCTTAGTGATGGTCCATGGTAAACTGATGGTGGATTACGGTTGATTGTCGGTCCGTAGTAGTATATGATAGGCTTTACTTGGTGATGCCTTTGCAGGAATTGTAAGTGGGGACATTCACCATGAATATGGGAATATGGGGGTTCTTCCAGCCACCAAACAAAGGATTTATTACCATGGCTATATCCCAGCTATGGTACCCTAGCTGCACATGGAACTACCGACAGTTGATGATTGCATATCAATGGTGAACAAATGCATACGTGCATATACATGGATGGTTTTTATCAAAATGGGTACCCCAGGTTATCATCCAACATTAATCATGAGTAGTAATAAACCAACCATGACTTGGGGTTCCCCCTATGGCTTGAGAAACCCCCACATGGATACAAACAGGTCACGAACAAACCACTGGGTGAACCCGTCAGACTCAACTGCACGGTCGCTGAATGTGAACAAGTCAGCTGAAGTGAACTGATCACTGTCCCTAGCTGTGGCCCATCCCCCGGACACACACAGGGTACCAGACTGGACATTGCAACATCACCACAACCAACTGATAGATGATGGATTGTCCACGGTGGTCATTCATAGTTAAGAATCTGGTAGAAACAGGAACCATGAAGCATTCCGATCATGGGATGGTGGCGGTGTACCGGTGCAACCATCCTTGCACCCCAAAATGGTGAAACCATGCCAGCTGTGGGGGTATAGATATGCTGCTTCGCTGGAGAAACAGAAGGAGCTCAATGGTGCGTTTCCAGATGTGATCATGGTGCTGGGATATACTGCGACAGGGATAATGGTACCTACTTGGATGTGCACCCCACTTAGAAAGTGATAACTAACCAAAGTTTCTAGGGGTTCTTTCAGCTTCCTCATAGGGCGTAACTAACCATGGTTCTAGCCCCAGCTGCACATCCAGCCGTATGACTAGATGGATATCTTGGTACCTACCTACGATGATTCCTTGATCCAGGCCACCTCCTTTGTCTCGAAAACGGCTGCAGATTCGCGGCGACTCCCATGCAAACTTAACATAACTAGGGGTGTCCATAGTCATAAGCCCCTAATTTCATTGGTGGTTTGTATTGGATGTGTTAAGGATACTTCGCATTCCTCACGTTTCGCATCCAAGACTAGTGAAAAAATAACAACAACTTGTGATGGTTGAGGGGGTACTCGCTGATGGACACTCCCGGCTAAGTGGACCCACCTTGTCGCGGCACCACGGTTTGAGCGGCGCAGCAGCGGTGTCCCGTGCCGGCACATCCCGTTGAGGACTTGCCATCTGAAAAAGAGCACGACAGGGTGGTTGGGTCCCTGACCAGGCGACCTTTTCAGGTTCTTGTGACCAACAATAGTTCCACACGACTTGGGGATGATCACATCAACTGAGGCACAACTTCACCATCTAAAAGTACGCCCAACCACCGCGTCATCACAACTCTCACTGTGCGACTACCGCACCCTGAAGCAGTCGCTCCCATACCGCGGAACCGCAGGTGACACAGTGCCTATGACGGCCTTCACATGATATTGCTCTCTTTGTCAATATCAACTGGCCACCTCTGCTGTTCCAGCCCTTGTTTCTATGGAGTATCCACTAGGCAAACCATGACAACCAGCTGCGGCTTTTTGCCCTGATCGACCAAAGTGCATGGCGTTGAAGCTACTGGAACAGCAATTCATGGCCATCGCGCCTGCTGAAATCATCGATGTATCAACTTTCAGAAAAACAAACGGGTGCGGCTTGGCATCTCAACAAAGCACAGCAAGAAAACCAGGAAGAGCCTCGTGGCGAGTGGCAACAAACCCGATGGCTGCATGGGTGGAAGCGCTTTAAACAGATCGACCTTTCGGCACATAGAAATGATCTACAGTGTGATGCCTCTCAGTTCGCTAAGCTCGATGTATCAAACTCCGATAATGGAAGTTGTACAGAAAACGTACCCTTTTAGTATCCAACAGTTGGTTTAAACCAAAATAAATGCCTGAGGGGTCCTCTTTACGGGTTGACCAGCCTGTTTCAACTAACAAACATGTTTCTTCACTAGTATGAATCAACAATCAGGAAGTAACTGACCTGATTAATCACCATATGTATCTGATTATTGGTTAGCTTAGCTCAATCGACTCTATTGCACAAAAGGTTTGCACTCTCCAAGCATGGCATTTAGCATACGTACTCAGCTTGGTCTCCGTAGGCAGGTGTTGGTTTCCGTGCATACGTATGATTCTGTAGATGTGCATATACAGCGTATGCACGCATTCACTTGCTGGTGTGCTTACGCGGGAAAAATCAACATCTACTGCTTTTCAGACATGCGTATGTCTGTCTGTCTGTACTAATTGATTCACATATCTATTCACTTACACCCAAGTGAGTGAGCAATGGTTAATACACAACCTGTTAGAACTACTAACCATGATCAATCAAAAATAATACCCACCGCTCAGCATCACTAACTATCAAGTAAGCACTACTACCACGAATTAACTATAGTATACTGTTGATTGGTGATGGCATGTGATGGCTCTATTACTGCCCATGACTGGTTGGTGGTCGAACCACCCCTATGAAAAATATGCTTGTCAACCAACCAGCCATTTCTTAATACATTAGAGAAAATAAAAAGATGTCACATGTCAATCAAACCACCAACCAGTACACTACTTGTTTAACCATTATTGTTGGTTTTTCTCCCTTATGATTAATTAACCATCATGAATGTTCAGTTCAAATAAGCCCTATAAAACCACCAACCAGCTACTATTGCTGGTCAGTGTTCCTTATTGACCGTGGTTAAGCATGGAAAATCATGTACCTGATCAACTGTAAACTGGATCATTGTTCGATCCACCAGTCACATCCAACTGCCACATCAGCCACGCCGGCCCTAGCCCCCCGGGCCCGGCTGGGCATCCCTGACATGGTTCCGCTGCAGCGGGCGCAGGGAGCAGCAGCTCCAGTGGTCAACCGCTGCGATGCCTCGGCAAGTTGGCTTCGGCCCTAGGCCCACCGGGTTGATGGTGGTCATATGGTTCCTCAAGATATGATTTTTTGATGGTTTGAGATGGTTTCCATATGGTTTTATGTGGTTTTATATCAATGGTTTTACAGGGATAATTACAATAGATAGTAAATAACAAAGCGGTTAAATAATGTGGTTTCTGTGGATTCATAGTGGTTAATCGGGAATAATCAGCAGCAACAAGACCAATATGGTGGTTCCTCAAGCCATAGGGGACCCCCAAAGCTACGATTGGTTTATCACTACGAGTATCAATGGTCAAAAAGCTGGATGAGAACTGGAGGTCCCCTGCAGCTCGAGAAACTACCACTTGGCCCAATGGCCTATAAACCTTGCATTTGATGGCTAATACCAATTAGATATACGTTGATCATATTGGGTCTCGTGTGCACGATTAGTGACCAACAAAGGCAACAATCACAGTGACAAAAACTTTGATTGACCACTTTTGCTTCCGATATCATGGTAAGAACCGCTGGTAATCGCTAGTACTTAACCGGTGTGAATTTGACACATTGGTACTAACCCACATTTACCAAACGATCATGGTAGTCCCGCCAATTATTTACATGCTTAATGTGGTTAACCACTGGTAATGTCATGGTAATAACCATTGATCTGGGTCATTGCCATCCAACATGGGTAAGCCAAAAAATTGCACCCCCAAAACCAATGCTTTCCTAGCAAAAAGATAATTTTCTGGTAGGTTATTGCTTACCCCATGGCTTGGCACGTACCCATATCTATATGTCTATGATCAAAGAATCAGCCATTCAATCCCACACCAACGTTGAGCTGATGGGCCCGATGACCGCCATCAATGGTAGCTTCTCGCTCCTTTGAAAGGATTGGTCAGGGTACCCCTGATTCCCAACCGTTACCTACTCACCCTATCAGCTTCATCTACAACAATATCGCTTGTTGAATATGATTGATCATCTATTCCCCAGAAGTACATGGAAGTTAACACTCTCGCAGTCCCTAACCTGGTTGCGTGGAAAATCCACCATCTATGCGGGTTTTACCTCCAACCAAAAACGCTGGATTTTTTAGCTGCCAGGTTTGGGGATCGCCAGAGAGATGAAACCATCCGCTCGTTCGCAGCATCGCCATACCAAGTCACGATGTTGATGTCGAAGGGCGAGACTTGACCCTCATAGTAACCTGGAGCAGGGAAGGGTCAGCCGTTGATTCACGTGGAACAGAGACACAAACGAACATGGCGAGCTGGGTCAATATTAACCATCAACAGTCCGGAAATTGACGAACCAATGGTTGACCAGCTGGTTAACGGCTAATCATAGCGAATAATGACTAACAATCTTGTTTTTGATGATCAATTGTGAGCCGGCTAGTGGTTCTCAACCCATCTCTTTAAAAAATATAGTCAATTGGACAATCATCCAAAGGTACAGTATGGTTAAAACCAGCATGTTGGAAACCACAAAGCGCATACAGGTTCTCCCTTAATCATCTCATTCAGCCAATTCTGAGTGGTCCAGGTAGACGGAAGGATATCGGTCTCAGAGTGTCACCGATCATGCGTGGGGTGAAACATGTGTGATCATCCTAAATGGGAACAATCCTGACGCGGCTTCGCACACAAATTTCTCAACACCTTCGGACCAAACATTCACTAACCAACTAGAACGAGCGGATTTCAGACATCTATTTTCTTCTAGTACACAAATCATGGATAACGGCAAATCCATCTTACCAAAATTCTGAGACAGTTTGAAGCAAGGCAACCCCCATTTTCTTTTAAACGGCTGAACCTCAAAGCTTTTGCCGCAGGCACATTCATACATCATTTGATGATTTGATCAGCGAAAACAGGGTACTGCTCATATAGGTGTCGCCTTTTAACTCCAGAACTGCCTGGATCACTAAGGGCACAGCATCATAGTATGGAGGGTCATGGCACCCTCAACAACAGCATGGCAGCACGCGTGGCACCCCCAGGGGTGGCCTGTCATGACATGGACGAACTCCACAGTGATGTCTTTCATCGCGAAGATGGACCACGTGTTGTCATGCGGGTACACGGCTGGGCGCGGCGCAGCTTGGGAGCCGTCGCTGGGTGGCGAAAGGCAGGTGATAGCAGGACGGGTCAAGGAGACTGGCGGATGATACCAGTGCCATGGTGGAGCCATGGGGGTGGTATGTGGTGATAGCTATGGTTATGTGGTTGGTGGTTGAACGACCCCTATGAAAACATATGCTTGTCAAGCAACCATATTGTTAATGATTACTAGTGAAAATAAAACATGTTTAAAACCACCAACTGAGATTAGAACTCCTTGTAGCTCCCTAACTCTCCCTTTAAAGGGATGAATGAATAGCCCTGGCTCGTTGGCTCCCTCCCAACCAACAGCCAGCAGCACATGGCACAATCTGTTTAACGCCATTCGGACATGGATTTCAACGGCTTGGCAAACAATCATTGAAACTCTGGATGGTTGGGAGAGAAGCACCTATTCACATGCTGGTGGTTGACCAAACCATTTTTGGTGCCTGAGATCTACCCTGCCGCAAGTATCCAACTTTCGTACTTGTTGGTTGTGATCAAGTCGTGTCTCCAAAGATCAACCACTGGGGGATGGGAACAGCCGCGCACCACTGGTTGCGCCGCTTCCATTTTGGTCAGAACGGTCATATTCACAAAGGATAGGCAGAAGAATTCATGGCCCATCCGCCACTTCTTGCTCAACAAATATGCCACTTCAACAACAACAGCAGCAGCAACGCCTTCAATTTCAACGTCAATTACATACAGATATGCAGCATAATATGCATGAATATTCGTCATGATGGGATGGAAACACGACAAGTCTTTGGATATCAACCGAGCCATGACAGACTTCCTTGCAAGTTGGCCTCAAGACTGGGACTCCCGACTTGGATTACTTACCTCGAATCTGATGTTGTAGGTGCCCACTTCCTGGTGTCAACAGCTGGCACCCGATGCGCAACGTTCATCGTGCACTGGTGAAGTCAACGGATGCCGCTCTAGTTCATTCATGGTTCATTGATGGTTAAGCTATGTTTGGTACTGGTGAGCTGATGATTGATTACCCGTACTGGTATTATGAACCCATCTTTTGCAGGTTGCTGACCCTACTAGATACCAGTTCACCATGCTTTTTTGGTCATGGATCCTACTGTGATAAAAGGCCTCCGCTATTGGCAAATGAAAAATATCTACCCCATCCGATCTCAAGTAACCCGTACTACCAATTGATTACCAATGAATCAACCACTATGATTATGCAACGATCAGCCAGCCATGAACAATCATTGATTGGCCATCCTTGACCACTCCTCAAACCATCTGCAAACCATCTGGTGAACAGCATTGAACAGTATCGACAGCTAAATAGCCATCATTAGCATTTAAAATTCACAAAATATAAGTTATGTATTGACAGCAAACAATTAATATTATCAACTACTCTTAAACCATCAGTTCATCACTATCAATCATCATTAATTAAACACTGAATATTCATCGTCAACCACTGTTAAAGAATCAATTAGACATCATGAATCATGATCAACTAACCATCATCATATAACCATCCTTCAGTTCTCTTGACCTTGCTGAGTGGGATGATTTTCGCCACAACTGATCAGCACATCAGCTGAGGTCTGGTCTAAGGGCGCTTGCTCATCCAGGAACAAGGACCTCGAGACATGCCCAGGGGGATTGCAAAGCCCATGGGAATCACTATTTGGGTGTTTCTCTAAATAGGGGGACCTCCAAATCATCCTTTATTAGCCATTAGTAGTACTAAACCAACCATTTTTAGGGTCCCCTATTTTGAGAAACCACCATTTACACTCTGGTAATCTAACAGTTTGCAATGGACAATCACCATGTGTTGTAGAAGAACCCTGGAAAAAAAGTAAAAACATCCACTCCTGTCCTGGTGGCTTTTCCATCCAGCTATGTTGGATTACACGATGGTAGTCAGCTGTTATTCTTACTTTGTTTGGACATGCCCATCGGTTTGGGCAAAATTGGAGGCGGTCGATAGATCCTTATGGATCTCCCAGGAAGTGATACTTGGATGTGCACAAACGGGGTAGGTTCGCTGGGATACACAGTATACTGGTGGTAAATAATCGTATCAAGAGGGTCACAACCCCTATTGCCATGGCATCATGGTTGTTAACCATGTTCATATTTGTATAGATATCTGTGTCTGGTCGGTGGTTTCATCCCCTGTGAAAAAAATGAGTCAACCAACCAGTCATTAATAAAACGCCATCATTCCCAGGTACGGCTGAAAATCACGCATAGCTGAAACCACAAACCATTCAACAAATAGCTATCTCAGCATTAATGAACCATTCTCAGCCCTTAATCAGCCACTAATCCACCATTCACTCGCCAGCCCCTAGCAGCTACGCCAAATGACAGCAGATCTCCCGCCACTTGCGTGGGAATCGCCAAGCGCAAGGGCAAAGGTTTGGGCAACACTGACACCTGGCAGGGCACACAGAGGTGACCCAGGTTGGAGGTTGGCTGCGCTTGGGGCGGCCAAAGCAGGTGAGAAGTGGAGAATCATCTGATTGTTAGTTCACCCATTCATCGAACAAGCTAACACTGGATTAACTAACCATGAATGGTGACGATGAACATAATTGGTTACTGACCACTGTTACAAAAAGGGTAGTTACTATGTAACCGTGATTGTGAACCAAATGCTAAGTGTGATGATCAAAGTAACTACAACCCTCTGCCACGACCCATCAAGTAATCAAGCAAGCACCCAAGCAACCAGGGGCAACATGCCGCGACCAACCGGAGGGTTTTTACCACTTCCTGTGCTGGTTAGAAGACAGTGTCCACCCGTGAAAGTTATGGAGGAGTTGGCTGTATGTCTTGCAAATAATTTCAGATCGTATATTGATGTATTGCATAGATCAATACATTCATGGAAAACAAGTTGCGTCAATAACAAAGCTTGTGTACGCGAAGCTGGTTCGGCTGATCTTGATACAATGAGTAAATTGCTCGTCAAACCTGAAGCCTCTAGCCTCTAGACAAGAGCAAGCCAAATTCGTCCAGATTCAGACGAACAAGCGTCGTATCCAAGCACTGACATCCACAAGGTAGCAGTGTGCCCATGGCTGAAGTAAGATTCTTGCAAGATGACCATCATAGGACCATGGAATCAAAATTCATCAGGGATTTGGGACGGTGATTAGAGCAATGGACCAGGCCCGCACTTTTTGTCTTCGAACGAGGCTTTCTTGAAACAACTGGTCCGCATCTAAAAACTAGACAACTCAGGGTCTTAAACAAACTATGTGTTGGAAGAAGACCTATGCTTTATATGTGTGAACTTGCAACAGGGTACCACGCTTTGTTTCCTCAGGTGAAGTACGCTGAAAATAGAAGATCCACCCAGAGTAGATGCATGTAGATGCTTTATATTGACAGTGATGCCTAGAAAAGAAAATCAACCATTGATGGATAGTTTCCGTTTGAAAAATGCTTGTGGCTTCAGCTTCCAGATTTGTTTACCTTGGGATCTCTTCCTCTCTTCGCATCTTGGCTGTTGCTGATTGGCTCGACCCATAAGGACCTGGGACCCATCACGACGTCAGGTCAACACTTGGTTCTGCCACAACTTTTTGTTTCAGCTGTCGCACTTAGCACTGGCCAGTCACAAAACCCAAGGGTCACATGGCTGTGCCGATGCTCAAGAAACGCATGAAATCGTGCATTGCTTTGCTGAAGTCAAGTTGGATGCATTGAAAGCATCCGACTGACTAATAAAAGGCACCATGCAACCCCCAAGGTTTTGCAAATGGGAAGATGACAGGCCAAAAACTGTGATAACAATGCATCTGCCAAACATTCCCCAAAGTCGATTCGTGAAAATGCATGGCAAATACATTGCACTACACTGGCGAGTGACATGATGATGAGCGATACTTTTTACTTTCTGTTTCCTAAAATAGATCAGCGAGACGTGTACCAAAAATCATCATCGCAATCTATCATTTACCAGCATCTACGGATATACGTTGATGATAGCACATAACTGTTGATCGTCATTCACCATCATCATTCACCGTGATTGCACGTCACATCACGACGACCTCATTGAAGGATTGGCGGCTGGCTCTTTGGCCAACTTTCGCCGAGTTCATCCGTGCGCATGGATGGCGTCACATGCAGTGGAGGGTAGTCCTCTTTTGACAGGAATGAGCGGATCCTGAGCGCACGATGACCAAAACGCTTGGGAGTGGTGTGCCAACTGTTTGATGCTCAAGGATGGACTTGTCCATGAACGTAAAGCTAGAACTCGTATGGTGCGAATTGTTGGGGGACCAAGGATGGCATGATGGCAATAGTTGCGTATTATTATGTTTAAATTGTAATACTTAATTATTTTTTTGGTTGAGAGATCATTGGTCTATGAATTTGTGGCTTTCGACGGTGGTGCTTGGCAAGCAAACACTGGAGACTGGCCCAACGCCTAGTGAGCTCATCTCAACAATGACTACAATCGTCAACCTTTTAGCAAGAAGCACTGGCATTTTCTGGTTGCTGGTTTCCACCCCTATGAAAAAAGTCAACCAACCATTTGTTAACGATTACTAGGGAAAATAAAAAATGTTTAAAACCACCAACCAAACTGGCATTTTGTTTATGAACCTTTGGGTACCCAAAATCCTGGCCACAAGTGAATGAACCATTGTCCTCTGAGTGACCGTGGATTGCTCACTGAAGAACCTGGCAACTTTTTGCAGGCGAGGGTCATCACAAAGGCAGCTTCAGGCTTGTATTCGGGAACCATGTGCCCTGCACCACGGATGGTCACAAAGTCAAAATCATTGATGTAGCGTGTGGCGTAGCCGCCCATTTTCCTTGGCCGCATGGACAGGCCATGTGAGCATGATACCAGGTCATCAAAATCCCCGGGGTATCTACCTCCCCACATTTGACCACCACCATGGCCACACGAAACTTCGCATTGCATTCAGATGGACGCATGTCCATCAGGTCTGAAGTAACAGCTCTTCTTTCATGCTTTGAGATCTCGGAGGTACATCATAGTTACTCAGCCAGCTAGAGGAATACCACAGGGTACCCTGTTTGAAATTGCTGAAATCATGTGAAAAAAAATAGCTATTCCAAAATATCATTCCCTAACTTTCGGATGGAGCATGGCTGGACCGCAAGCAGTCGCGGTTTCCACTTTCTTCGAGAGAAAATGCCATACTCAACCTTTGGACCGCTGCTCAATTTTGAATCAACAGCATTCATTACAGCTGGCCGCATCAGGAAGCAGCACCATAAATCCACCAAAACCTGGCAACAACAATTTGGTTGATTCCCCCCCAAAACTGGGGTCATCACACACAAAACTGGTCATTCCCCTCAACAAAAACTGGGGTTCCATCATCAGAAATCCATCAAAAACTGGGGTCATCCCCCACCACTTGGCACACCCCAGGGCGCTGGGTCACCACGGATGCCTCCGAGCCTCATCTTCCCATCGCGCGTCCAGGGGCGCCAGGATTGAAGCTCCGGGAAGCCCAGCGACGACGTCCAGTTCTGACCGTAGAAACTGTTCAGGCCTGGCGACTGCGTCGTTGATCACCATGCATGGGGGGTAGGTGCAATGACCATGAATGAGCCATGGATTACAAATTCATGATGATCGTGGTAGGATTTGATGATGATCATGGATTATCAAGCAATGGGATCATCATCAAAGCCTGAGTTCTACTGCATGCAGAACATACTCTTGCAATTCTAGATGTACATACCTGTACATTTGCAAATGTAGGGAATTCAATATGCGAAGTGCATGCATACTTGCAGTCTCTGCACATATTTGAACCACCCGAAAATGTCAATATGATCCAATATGCATGTAGAATATCTGTTCGCACAAATCGGCTGGTCACCAAAATTTCAATTTCAGCAGAGACAACCACCGGTTGTTGTCAGATATATCACTGGTTTGACATCCATGGTATCACCACATAACCAAATTCCTACACATTGCAGGCGGATTTTCACCAGAGCTGGCTACATCTAAAGCATGATCGCAAAGACTTTGGGAAAACGACTCAGCAACTTTCATGAAGAATTCCACCGTTTGGGGTGCTGTTGATTTTGAACACCGTTCATTGCAGCACTATAGGCTCGAATTGATTGGCTTAAACCTGGGGTTTCCTGTCACTGTAGATTTTCCTATCAAGCAACCCAGCGAACCTGGGCCGTGGATTGCATCATTCTCAGCATAAGGTTCACCCAACCCCTGACTTGCCCAGCCATGATTTCTCTTTGGGCTTATGCGGTGGTTTCTCAAAATAGGAGTCCCCAAAAAGTGTTTATTCATAAAACTGCTTATTAATGGATGATTTGGGGGTCCCCCATGACTTCAGAAACACCCATATCAGAAAAACAACTGGAAAGTCATTAGGAAGCCATTCTACCAGTAGGACTAGTAGGTATCACAAGAAAATGGCAAGTCATTAGGAAGCCATTCTACCAGCAGGACCAGTAGGTATCCCAAGAAAATACCTATGATTCTGGCCATGATCCACCATCATTCACTGCCAGTTGAATTGATTTGGGTAACAACCAGTATGAACATTCTTGTCTAACGTAAAAATACATGCTTACTGTTGCTCAAAACTAAGAGCAGCTTAGGTTGCCCAACATCCACCTGGCAGTGGGTCAAAACCCTTAGTCCCCCTAGTTCCCCGGTCCCCTATCATTAACGATTGTTTTCCCTATGAAATTGCTGGTGATTCTTCCCCACTAGTTGGTTGGTTAACTGCTTGACCCATGGCCACCTATCATCCACCGTTACCATTCAACATGCTGACTGCGTTGTTCAGCCTGGATCCGCGTCACCGTTGTAGATCAACACACGCAGCTGTTTCTTCTTGATGACGTCACGGTACCAGGGGACCAAACCTGAGAGTCGTGGTGCTTCGTTGTGGGTCAAGTGCTTAACCAACCAGTGGTTGTTGGGTTAAACCAATGTGTTTTTTCCACATAAGGTTAAAAACATATGAGTAATCTTGTATAGGTAAGCATTGGTAATCTTGGTATATCCACTACCGTTTATGTAACTATACTTATACCGTTAAACCATTGGCTAAAAACAGTAGTGGATGTACCAAGATTACGAAGCATATAAAGAGACCCCTTAGAATTGATAGGGTCAATGGTTGGTCTTTAGAATTGTAAGGGGAAACTATCCAACCAGAAAAAAAAACACCAACCATGTATGGCTATGTAACTGTATCAATATTAATTGACCAACAAGTGATGACCAAGAATGATGAATAGTTGATCATAGGGCATAATAGCCGACAAAACCAGTGGGTAGACTAACTATACATGGCTATTGGGTCAATGTTAACAAACCAACAGGTAGGTGAAGACTCCAACAGTTCGACTAGTTTGGTCACTGAACAGGGTTTGTGAACGGCTGCGTCAAAAAGGGTTTTGACCCAAAGCTAATATGGTTGAACTCTATGGCTGATGATGTGGATAAAAAAGGCGAAGTGGTGGCTAAATAATGGCAAATCATGCTTGATGATATGGTGACTGACTAGTGATTCATGATTACATACTTTGATGTGCAAATGAAGGTACTGCAATGGTGTTAGTGATGGATAATGATAATTCATGATGAATGATGTTCAAAGCCGTTCATGACAGTGCTTTAAGATTGGCACCATGATGATGAAACACTGTATGCATCCCTTCGAAGCAAGGCCCTTGTTGAGCTGCTCTGCAGCTCAAGCGGCTCGGTTCGGTCAAGTTGTAGGTGAAGCCAGCCCCATTGTCCCCCGAAAAGAAATAGGCATCCTTCGCCACATGCAAAGCCTCCTGTGCCACCAGGCTGGGAGACCCCCTTCCTCCAGTCCCACACCAACCAGGCTTTCTCAACAGTTCATGCTGTCAGCTCCCAACCTTAGTTGCCCCAGCTTGGTGACCTGGTCACCATCACCAGCCGGGTATGGGCACCTCCAACCCAAACTAAGTTGCGCTACACCAACCTGGCGGGGTCATCATCACCTGAGAGGTGTCTCTGGGTCCTCTCCGTGACCGACACTAATAACCAATCTGAGCATTGGACCCGGTCATCAACTACAACTGATCTCAACCAACTGACTGGTATAACCATCCTCAATCAACTACAACTAACCAACCTGAACCAACCAACCTGAACCAACAATAACATCAACTAACCAACCTGAACCAACCAACCTGAACCAACAATAACATCAACTAACCAACCTGAACCAACCAACCTGAACCAACAATAACATCAACTAACCAACCTGAACCAACCAACTGGTCTCCTTGACCTTGCTGCTGTTCACCCACTCTTTGAGCGCTCGGATCCCACCACAGGGAGAGCCATCCATGTGCCAGGCCCTTCCTGGGAGGCTGCGGATGGGACACCGGGAATCCCCAGGAATCCTTAGTGGTTAACCTTAGTGCTTGGTCCTTAGTTGTGGTTGAAGGCCATAAGGTGGTTAACCTTAGTCCTTAGTTGTTGGTTGAACATTTGGCCATGCTGAAAACCTGTATTTTTGTTCGACCCACATGTGCCCCATGAGGATTACGGGCAAGCAACACCGGGATATTCCGTATTATGAACATCTACCAATTTCATGGATAGCTGTGTGGCCTGCATAGCAAATATGATACCAACAGGCAGTAGATGGGAATCACATGGAATCACAAGTAGCTGGAGCAACGCATGAAGAATGCTTGCTACGGACTGGTTCACAAGCTGAGTAGGCAGGGAGTTGTTGTGCAAAAAAGAAAAGGCAGGTAGCCTTGACTTGGTGCTCATCTCCGTTTCAAGCCTATCGTTTTTGCTAAATTTTGTTTGATTATGAACTCCACTATGGCATCGTTGGGGCATTTTTTGCAAAACACAAAAGAACAGGACGTATTTACAACGATTTACAAGTTCTCCTCACTGGTAATATACTGTACTCTTGAAACATCCAGGTAGGTGGTATAAAAATTGATAGCAAACATATCCAGGTAATCTTCGTTCCAATCTGCACATGAACCAACTGTTTGTTGATCACAACACCATGGCGGCAATACAGCAAGAGTAGCTAAACCACTGGAGCAGTCGGAGCAGTCAACTGGTGGCCACCTGGTGTGGAATTTGTGTTAAACTTTGTCTTGGGTTGCTGTTGCGGGGACATCAACCAAGGACACCAAACGGCAATGAAATATACCAGCAGCAGTGGCTCGGATATGATGGCACACAAACCTTTAGTGCGCGCTTCAACTGCCCACCCTTCGAACTGCGGATGCCAACGACTCGTTGGCCGCTGAGGGGCTGTTGTTGATCTCATGCCAGGGTCGTGCGGGTTGACCGTAGAACAGGGGATCGTAGCACTCGTCGTAGAGGTTGTAATCAAAACTGTAGCCTAGCCATGGGAACCAAGGACATTTTGCAGGTTTCAACAAAAGAATTAACCATCATCAACTGGACATATTCCACTTCAAGCAATTGAGTAATGAACACTTATTACTGTTAAAATGGTTTTGATTATTGAACAATAGTTCAAATTTTTCATATCGGTGGTGCTAATGAACAATTCACCATCATCCACCATCATTAATTGGATATTTTCCACTCAACCATCATCAACCGCTATCAACCATGAATGGCCAATTCACCATCATCCTGGAACATACTCGGCCAAGCTCAGCACCCAACACAAGCACCAGGAATGAAAACATGAATGGTCTGAATGATAAAAAAAGATGTGCAGCAAGTTGACAAAGATAAAACATGTGCAAATGATAAGCAAGAGCAAGTTGACAAATAATTACTATACATGTTCTTTATCAACAAATAAATTGCTTAGTACTTGCCAGTGATATTGGTTGTCAACAGCTATATCATCAATCGACAACTGGCAAGCACCGAGCCCTTGACACATCCCGGCTGTTCACACCCCATCAATGACTCTGCACCTGTCCAACGGTTGGGATGGATCCACTACTACCATTGGCTTTCGGCATGGTTCATCCTGACCCGCAAGCATACATAGTTGGAATATCATCCCCGGTCATTGATGGATATTGTCCTCTGTTCTGTGATCAGCCAGCTAATGACAATTGATTATCAATATATGGTGGTTTCTCAAAATAGGCCCCTAAATCATCCAAAATCATGAAGATAGTTACGTGATAGCTTCTTAAACCTAACATAACTTGGGGGGGTCCCTATTTATCTTAAGCAACCACCATATATAGTTCTTTAACCATGATTGTTACTTTTAGTTCCCTACATTGTATATTTAACTGTAGCTGTAAACAATAATAACCACTATAGTATGAAACTTAAATTTGTTGAACACCATTTATAAGTGTTTAAGCACTAAAAACCATGTATAGTTAGCTGTAGTTATAGTTCCCTACAATGACCATTAACCACTATAAACCATGGTTAAACAATTATATTAACTGTATACATGGTATACATTACATTAACCACTATATTACATTAACCACTATAAACCACGTATACTTAACTGCATTTGTAGTCGGATCTCCAGGCGCTGCTATCCGCGAGTTCCTCACCTCGCTCGCGATCCATCTTGTCCAAGGCCAGCTTGCCTTAGGGCCATGATTCTCATGCCATGCTGGCTATGACTATGATCGAGTGATTGGCTAATTTGCTAATCTATCATACAAATTCATAGCTAAGCATCCTTAAGTGATCTCATTGGCTAACAGCTAAATTCTAGGCTAACACTTTTTTGGCTAAATTGGCGAATGGGATGATGCATATTGCAGTAAGCTGTTAGGCTAATCTATTACACGGTACGATAGATATCAGGCAAATTGGGGTAACAGCTAGCAATTATAGGTGTTGGTGTGATCTCACTCTAATGTTTGCACTCATGCTGTACCATATGGGATGACCAATATTGCTGATATTATGGTGTGATATGATAACTGATGACGGGTCATTCAAGACAAAATCATGCCTCGCATGAAATCTGGGAAGACTTCTTCATCTCAGTGAACCATGGTTAAAAAGGTAGGTGAATCCTTGCATCTCTGAACATCCGAATCATTTCCTGTTTCGTGAGTAATTACAGCAACAACCAGGCAAGAACGCCAAAGATTTTGATTCACGAGCACCTACTAATAAACCAGCAGCATCAGCACTGCCACGCCCCTTGATTCTTTGGCTATATTATCGTGATAGAAGGCAAGCATCCAATTATCACAATCATCGCAATCATCACCATCATCATCACCATCATCATCATCATCATCATCATCACAATCATCACCATCACCACCATCACCATCACCATCATCACCACCATCATCATAATCATCATCATCAACATCATCATCAGCACCATCCCCATCACCACCATCATCATCATAATCATCATCATCATCATCATCATCATCATCATCATCATCATCATCATCATCATCATCATCATCATCATCACCACAATCATCACCATCACCACCATCACCATCACCATCATCACCACCATCATCATAATCATCATCATCATCAACATCATCATCAGCACCATCCCCATCACCACCATCATCATCATCAACATCATCATCAGCACCATCCCCATCACCACCATCATCATCATCATCATCATCATCATCATCATCATCATCATCATCATCATCATCATCATCATCATCATCATCATCATCATCATCATCATCATCATCATCATCATCATCATCATCATCATCATCATCATCATCATCATCATCATCATCATCATCATCATCATCATCATCATCATCATCATCATCATCATCATCATCATCATCATCATCATCATCATCATCATCATCATCATCATCATCATCATCATCATCATCATCATCATCATCATCATCATCATCATCATCATCATCATCATCATCATCATCATCAACATCATCAACATCATCATTGTTACCCTGTGTTTCTTGTTGGTTTCAAAAGTTCCACACCTAAGTGATTCTTTGATGCCACCAGCACCAGCACCACCAGCACCACCACCACCATTTCACGCCTGCCAAAGGCAAGGCACAAGGCGTCCCAGGTTTGACACCTCCATAAATCAACTCCTCGCGTGAGCAGCTGTGCTGAATCTCCAGGTAGGTCTTGTCTGAGAACCTTGAGACGAGGCGTGGCGATGGGAAGATCGATGGGTTGGTTGTGGTTGGTTAGTTGTGGGTTTGTTGTGGTTGGTTGGTTGTGGTTAGTTGATGATGCTAATATGATGTTCAAGAACGATTAATTGTGATTGTGAATATGGGTAGATCATCTGTGAATAAAGTATTCAACCATTTATCAGCCCCCATCATTGATGGAGGTTGTGAACAATTGTCAACCGTCATAAATTGCGTCCACCCTCAACCATCAGTAACCAATAGCCAACCAGTATATCTAACCATCAATCATTCATTCTCCACCAGTGATTGTAATGAGTGTTGTTGGCTGAACCTATGAAGCATTAACGGCTGTAAACAATCTGTTGGGTTACAGTAATCATTCAACCTTAATTAACCCATCACTGGTTGTGGGGTTTCAACCCTCATTTTTTTTTAACCAACATCATCCAATCAATTGTCAATAACTACCACGGAAAACAGAAATAATTAGTTTAAAACAACCAGCCAGATCAATCACCAGTTTTGTTGGCCAACCCCATCTAGCCGTGCCATGTGCCCAACTAGCAAGTTCCGCCAAGGGGCTGCCCATGGCCGTGAAAGAACTCCACGGTGAACAGCGGTCCGCCATTCTCCTGGGATGCCATGGGGTGGTGAATGATGAGGGCCCGTTCAACGCTGGAAAGGCCAGAATATGGTAGGTTTAAAAGGGTTTCTCAAGGAAAAGTGGTTTATATAATATGATTTTTTTTGTTCAGGGTTTTAAAGGGATTGTAGTGGTCAATAATGAAAGATGATAAGCAATAAAAAGACCAATATGGTGGTTCTCAAGCCGTACGGCTACCCCTGAATCATCCCATACTAACCATTTGTAGTAATAACCCCACCATTTTCGGGTCCCCTTTTTTCAGAAACAACCAAACAGTACGAAACACATGGAAGCACCATAGATCAGGGGATTTTCTGTGATAAAACTTGCGCACGGGATGCTAGCAAGACTCGTTGTCAACCAACCTGTGCGTTATGCTTGCATTATCCACCATGAAGCAACTCGCCAACCAACAAATAAACACCTATATACACCTAAATTGCAAGACCAAAACAATATACCATGCACCGATTTACACCTGGTGATACCTGGTGATACATCTGGCGTTCACTTTAGGATGCTGTACTGGTTGACGCTTAAGTACCCCAACCCCAAAAAATGTTCGTCAATCAGAAGCCATCATCTGAATTTGTGTCGCGTTCACCAACCATTAACCAACCATTAACCATTCATCACCCATCACTAACCATTAAGCAACCATTGATTCATTAACCATCATCCATTCATCAACCATCTTGAAACCATCAACCATATATGTTAAAGGATAATATCATGGGTCATCATTATCCCCATGATTCAGCCATCATTAACCCATAGCATGATCCAAAAATGATGGATAACCAGCTGATGGGTTGATTAACCCATGGTTCAGCCATCAACCTGGGGGAGAATCAACCCATCATTAACCCATAAGCATCCTCCCTATGATGGGTTGATTCCCCCAGGTGCACAGACCATCTGAGACGACCTCCAAGGCACAACGCACTGCGAGCCGCCCACCGATCCACAGATGCAGCCGTCGCCCACGGCGATGCCCTTCAGCTGCGGAGCCAGAGGAGACGACAGCATCAGCCGTGCCAACATGGGAACCTCGCAGCAACGGCAATGGGATCCCAACATGGCACGATTGAAATGTTGTTATCTACATGTGCTTTGTCTAATCCTAGATAGCAAGAGGTAAACAAAAGACACATGCACATGTATGAGAACATGACAAATGAATGTGTATATGCCGAACAACATCAACAAATAAGAGTCTATATGTGTTCATACAGGTCTTTACATGTCTGCATATCACATGTAGAATTGTATATTATCAATTTAATGCACATGTCTACATCTTAAGGGTGTGTTTGCATGTTATACTTAAATGTGTAGATGAACAACAAAGGAATGTTAGCGGCCTGTGATACTAATCCGGGTGGGCATGATCGGCTGCTGGCATGACACCGATTTGAGGGCGTAAAGACTCGAAGGGTCTCATGATGTGGCTTCAAGTGTGGCTGGACCAGCCAAACATGCCACGAATCACTTGCAACATTTGATGCGGCTTTAAATCCAAGTCGACAATCATCTGACACCTCAATATCATGACGAAGAATACACAAAATTACACAAATCCCAATGAGTCAAGGAACATAGACTCCGGCATACGATTCGCCCGTCAAGTACAAGTCATGAGAAGCATACCTCGCTGGAGTGCCCGGAAACTGTTGCGTCATCTACATGCAGGTGATCCCCCATTGGTGCAAACGTCGTGGACAAGGTGGTCTAGAAGAAACTCTTAAAACTCAGCTTGGCATATCTTAGTGATAAATTCACTGCAATAATGATTGCTCAACCATCCACCAGGAACCATGTTTGGGTGCTCCCGCAACCCATCCACCAGGAACCATGTTTGGGTGCTGCCGCAACCCATCTGGATCTTTATGAGGCTTTGCCCGAACTTTCGAACATGGAAAGGTTTCTGACCTTCTAAACCGTGAAGATTCCCATCCCATGGTAGCTGAAAAACATGCAGTCACATGAGCTCTTACCGCTTTGCAATCATCATGTTCGACTCGAAGGATACTGATCACAAAACAATTCATTCGCACAATGGCGACAATATGTGGTGCAAGTAGCCAACATTGCTGGAGTAATTTCAATGTGTTGGTTCAGGATCAGTTGTCTTTAATTCCTGTCACGACCTGCAACGCGTTCATTCTGTCCTAACTTTCTAACTAGTGCCTCACCAAAAGGCCAAAAACACACCAAACAAGAAAACACGTGCCAAAACAATCAACAGCAGCGTGTAAACAATTTTAAATTAAATGCCAACGCATGGCAAACAGAAGTTCATGTTTTACAGTGCAGCAAAGTTGCCAGCAAATTGACGACGTCGCACAGAATGAGCATATGCCGAGAGATCCGAACAAATGTTGCTGTAAGACACAAGAGACACAACAGGAATGAATTTCAACAAACACACACACACACACACAAACAACCACCGTTTTTGGTTTTTACAAGGTGGTTCGCCCAGTTGTAGGTTGGCTCATGCATCAGTTATTGATACCTACCAGCAGCTAGCCCCAGTCAAAGACCAATTTATGATCATAATTATTGGTCATTTTCAGCCATTATTGGAAATAGTATGAACCATAGTTATAGATGGTTAATGTGAAACTAATAGTAAGTAATGGTTAGTGAACCAATAGTTAGTGAACCATAGTTGGTAATGTGAACCATAGTTAGATGGCTAATGACCCATTACAAAAATGATTCAAGATAAATTCTGGATTTGACGCCCAATACCATGGACAAATGTTGGCATCACCAATCCCATTTTTTTCAATGGCGGCAAGTGACATCAAAAATCAACACTGATAGGGGAACATGCACCAAGAACAACATTTGATAACAACAACGTATATTGAAAGAACAGTTTATAACCAAGAGAACTGAAACATTTGTAATAGTGAATAGTTGCAAAAAAATCAAACAGTACATCAAGATCTCCCTACATAGTCGGCTCTCCGATCATGTTGGTTTCCTCAACTTGCCAAGAAATCCAGGCGCCAAGATGCTCCGGAAAGGCTCGCATCCAGTTCTCCATGAAGATCAAGCTGTGCTCGGCCGTCTGCGTGTCGTTCCACGAACCACAGCTGTGTCCATCACCGCTGGGGCCCACGGGGTCGCAGTAGGAGAAACCCACTGGAGGTGGCAGGTTCCTGGATGCAGCCGTGTGGGTAGCCTCTTTGTAGATGGTCACTCGGATAGCTGGAAGATCACCAAACAAGTAGACTCAGAACGATCAGAAGGGTTTCTCTAGCTATTTTCCTGATGGTTTTTTCAGCGATTTCCAGCGTTGGTTTAGCAAAGGGCAAGCAAGCGGGAATGGTTCGGACTAAGTAGGAGTTGACAGAACGACTCAACCAGTTTGTACTTATGCATTTGGGGGGTTGCAAGAAGGACCAAAGCCATACATTGTATGACATTGTCAATTTTAAACTAGGGTTGCGAAACTGCAGGTGTAATTGCGAAATGATGACAAATTTGGTGGAGGCTGGCCCTAGGGCTTGTCAATAGGCATCCAGCCACCATGGATCACTCTCAACCAGCAACAGCGTGTAAAAATCACATTGGAGATCAAACCAGAACCATATGCACCAGTACTGACTTCGATATATCCAATGATGGTGTTTGGGACAAATGTGATTCACATGCTATACAATATGAATACAGTAGGTACAGTGTCATCAGCCACCTAAGGCCGTGACATATGAAAGGACTCATTTATCTAGAAAGGCCATGGCGGGAGATCTGTGGAATGAATGGGGTGTTTGTGGAAACATGTGTGCGGAAAGTGGTGGGAGACCTGTGGAATGAATGGGATGTTTGTAGTATCATTGTACGTTTCTTCGGTATAATAAGGCTTTAGGCTTATTGTCTTATGGTTTTATGGTGTATTATGTGTCTTGGGGTATGATTTCAGGGTATGATTTTAGGCTTAAGCCGTCTATTCTTCTGTTGGCAGCTTTGGGGTTAGTGGCATGTCACTGGGCCAAGGCTCCGGATGATCAAACCACCCAGTTTGGTCCATCCTCAGCGTTCCAAGGCGATGCTGGTGTTGGTTGCCCTTGTGATTCATGTTTCACGGTGATTGGCTTCATGTGGTGGTTTCTCAAGCCATAGGGGGACCCCTAAGTTATGGTTGGTTTATGTTGGTTTACTAAAATAAATTACAGTAAATCATAATGATTAACATTGGATGATTTGGTGAGTTCGCTATTTTGAGAAACCACCATTTAGATGCTTGTAGCAATAGCGATGACCAACTAAATGGCAGTTTAGATGGCCTCCAGTATTTAGATGGTTCTCAATGCTTCATGATTGATAATGCTAAAAAGCATGCTGGCTATATCAATGATGATGCATGTTGGCTTTGTTGCAAACAACGGTTGATATTGTTAAGAACGGTGTGTTTCATGCAACCGTCGTTGATGCGAGTGCAAAGGAGACTGCCAGATTTGTGTGGGATATTTATTCTCGGCGGACAAAACCTGTTCGGGAACCTCTCTTTGCAATTACAATTTTCGCTTTGAAACAAACCAAATGTAAATCCAATTGAGTAATTACCGAAAAGAATGCATGGCCAGAAATCAAAATCACATAATTTCTCAGGAGGGATGTATATTGTGAATTAGCTGGGATTGCGTATACTCACAGACTTATGACTGATGTATGTATATAAGAGATAGATACATAGAAATATATTTACTGATATCTCAAAATAAAGAACTAAATCAATATGTGTGTG
Organism: Symbiodinium kawagutii; assembly: GCA_009767595.1. Classification (NCBI taxonomy): domain Eukaryota; class Dinophyceae; order Suessiales; family Symbiodiniaceae; genus Symbiodinium; species Symbiodinium kawagutii. Next base: position 337,055 of record VSDK01010480.1, on the reverse strand, counting down.
TATCTATATCTCTATATATATATATATATATAGGTATATTAATATATATGGACACATACTTATAGGTGTATATATAGATATACCACTCCCCCTTCAAGTACAGCTCAGGGTGATCAATGGCGCTATCTCAGCTGCCAAGCGTCGGTAGGAGCTGTAGAACAGCGTGGGTACTCCAGTGCGCCTGAGCGAACCAGCGGTCAAATTGTCTGACTATGATCAAGTTGTGCTAACTATATGGCTAACAGAAGCAGTTAATCACTAGCAGTAGCTGGTTAATGGCTAAGGGTAGGGGATGATAACTAACAAATAGAGGGGATATATACCAACTATATGGCTATGGGTCAATATCAACCAACCAACCAACCATGGTGAACTAGCTGGTTAATGGTTAATAGTGGGGTATACGGTATAATAAGTAGCAATAGTAGGGGATATATACCAACTATATATGGCTATGGGTCAATATCAACCAACCAACCATGGTGAACTAGCTGGTTAATGGTTCATAGTGGGGTATAATAAGTAGCAATAGTAGGGGATATATACCAACTATATATGGCTATGGGTCAATATTAATCAACCAATAATGGGGGTTAATGACCAACAAACTATAGGGAAAACAATGGTTAATGATAGGGAACCCGGGGTACAGCGTTTTGACCCATGGCCATATCTAGCAATGCTGCGTATTGACCAACTATGGATTATGAATGGTAGACCAACAACTGAATAACAATGGTATTTGTGGCTATTAGGCGTTCATATGCAACCAACCAGCAAACAAATATGGTGAACAGTGGCTAACGCATGGCGGACGAATGGTTAATTTCTGGTTAAACAATGGTTAAGTCATGGTTTCCATTGGTTTATCATTGGAGGCACCTGATCGTCACTAGTTGATAGCACTAATTAACTGTGGTCATCAATAAGTAATGGTACCAACAAACATAGGTAGAACCAGCATGAATGAATATACAGTAACCAATACTAGGCATAATGACATAATGATGGCTGCTGGTTTAAGATCATGGATGCAACCAGCAGCCGGGATTTCCGACCTTGCGAAATGGGGGATTCCAACTGAAGCACATGACACAATGCTTGGATAAGCACGTCATGGCTCTTCTTGCCTCATTGGCCAACATCAAAGATATGATCATGAATTTGTAATATGATAAGTAGTTGGATATGATAATAGAGAGCAGTCGCACAAATAAACAACTAAGCAAGGAGTAGTGACATCTACAAGCTGCCAACATCCGATTTCAGGGTTGGTTCATAGGTGCTCCTACCACGCGTTAATTATGGTATATTGAGATAGTGTGCAACTAGTAAATCAAACCTTGAACCTGAACAATGTCGGGCAAAAGATCATTACTGCTTGGATGTAACTGTTGGACAGTTCTGTGGTGACTAAGCAAGGGTACTTTGAAACAGGACAGCAGTTGAGAAAAGGCAAAATCATGGTTGACTAATTTGAGTGGCTATCACAAACCAAAAAATAATCCAATTGCATGTTGATAGTACACATACTGCTGACCAGTAGTACAGTAAGCCATTGTTCACTATCAACCCTCCTATTTGGTGCTTTTTGCGCTATGGAACAGCCGTCTACGCTATAAACCATTATTAAGCAAGATGTCAAACAAACAGTTTGTCAACACCTGAACCCTCCCATGACTGAAACGTCATTCACAATTGTTAAACCATCGGTAACCAGCTAATTGACCTGTCATTGCCATCATGATAATCGACCATCATTGTAACTACCAGTGTGATTAACCATCATTAGAATGCTTCATCATAAACTATAGCCCACAACCACTATTATATTTATTCACCTTTATTCCCCATCCTTTAGCCATCACATGCCATCACCCACTGCCCCTTTCCCCACCACCTCACCCGGCATCGCCAAACCCGGGCCCCAGTTCAGGTGCCTATAGGAGTCCGTCTGCAGGGAGTCTTGCGACAGAAAGTAGGGACCCAACTCGGTGAAGGCTCCCATCAAGGACGACGCACCAGGCCCACCGTTCCTGGGACACGACACCAGCGGCCATGGAATCACCAGCCGCCATGGAATCACCGTGGGATGCCCCCATCATTGCCGTCGTTAATAAGCAGTGAAGGGGTTGGTGGTGGAATCTCAGGGTGGGTAACATGATGGAGTAATGATGGCCATCCAGTGATTGGTGGTGGATTGATCAGAGGGTAATGATGGTGATTACTGGATGAATCAAAGGACATTATTGTCGTTATTATGTACTTCATAAAGCCAAAGGGTTGGTGGTGGATTGATGGGCACTCACATGCATCAACTAAGAAAATTGATATGGACCGTTCACCAAGAAAAAACACATGCACCTTGAGGCAAACTATCAAGCATACACTTTGGTTCTCCATGGATGCAGGGTTTTGAAATGGGCCCGAGCACGTGTGAATACTGCTCCAAGTGACCCTTGCGGCGTTCTCCTTCGAAACTTGTCGCTTGTGCATGAACAAATGGTGGGATCAATGGCTGAATAGTGGTTTTGAATGGTTTATATTTATATCCGTTAATCGTGGCCAATCAGGGTTCATTGGGAATGTGTCGCAGTCTTCTGGTGTGGTTCCTTCCCAACCCATCTGAGGCTTGAAGCCAAGAGGCGTCCACATGATCAGCGGATCCTTCTTTGGATCTCCCTCACTTTCCTGGCTAGATCCATTTGGGCTTATGGACTGGCGTACTCCCAAACCCAAAAGATATAACAAAACATTGGCAAACTTCTTAACCACTGGTTATCCACTCCTAAAAACGACAATGGCAAAAGGGAAACCACCCCTTTTGGGCGAGGACACAACCAATTCGCCCTCGCTGGCGATCCCATGATAGCATGCGATTTAGACCCACGCCAGTGTGGCACCAGAATTCCCAGAAATGGACGGGAAACTTGACCTGGGAAACCCCTATAATGGGAGGTTCAAACAGCCGGGGTGTCCAATGTAGATTTTCGAATCAACCGAATGAAGAAGGGCTTCATTTCTGTTATTAAATTTTCAGATGGATCTGCCAACGATAAGATCAATCCTGTCAATGAAAGCGGCTTCACACGGAAATGGCAATGAAACATAGCCAGCCACAATGGGTCAGGAGAATGATTCAATTTCCAGAGTACTACGGACAGCAAGAGTATTTGGAACAATTGACAGTCTACCAAGTACATTCTCATCCTCAACACAGCAACTGAGCAACAAATGGTTGAGTTTTGTTGGTGAACCCTAGCCTTGCTAAACTATAGCGGGCTTTCTTGGTTGATCTCCTCCCATTGCTTGGCTTGGCTCAAGCTTCGGATTCAGCGAAATTGTTTATGTGATGGACCATTTGCAAACACAAACAAGCAGCAGTGGATCTCACCACAGCGTACCTCTCAGTCACCGTTTCATCCCACGGGGAAACTGACATCAATACGTGGGGATCCCCACCATCCTCCACTGGTGGATCCATCATGTTCAAACGGGATGGCACAAGTGTCGGTCAAAGATTCCAAGAACTCATATTCAATCGTCACAAACCATGGTTCAACCATAATTGTCTGAGTCAATCATCATCAACCATCATTGTCCAACCATTGGTTCATGATGCTGACTGATGCTAACCATGATAACTGTTCTGAGTCTGTGACCATCATCAAGCACCATTAACCATCATGAATCCTTATCAACCAATGGTCAATGATAATAAATGGTGCTTAAGTGACTCTGGATTGACTAATCCACCATTAACTCTGGTTGCCCTTTGGTAAACTAACGTGGCAATGGAAAATCCACCATTTTGGCAATGGAAAACACAGGGAAATTACCCCATCATGGTGGATTTCCCAGCCAGCCATGTTAGTTTACCAAAGGGTATCCTTAATGATGATTGCCAGGATAAATTAATGCTTATCAATCATTCACTCAGTAGGGGCCAAGTGAGCAACGAATCATCTAGGAGCATAATGAACCAGTTCATTCGCAGCTGCTCACACGAATTCAGATATTGCTTAAGCATCCAGCAAATTAAAGATACTTGGCAACTAGGGGTGTGATATTTTTCCATCCGTGAACTATATGAAACCACCCAAATGACCTGGAAACCCTGCAGAAACCCCTGTAAACACTGTTCAACGAAGCTTCAAAGAACATGTAGTGTTCGTACATCTTCCGCCCGTCCACTTCACCCACGGGGATGTAGCCCGAATACGTCCTCAGCAGCTACAGCTCTGGCTGGGTCCATGATGCAAGCGGGTAAGGGTGCTGAGTGGTGAGGCTGCTTAGCTATGAACAAAAACCAATGACAAAACTGGTTATACACGACACGGAATTCCCTTTAAGGTTCCAGAGTTGGAAGTTTAAGTTAGTCTTTTTCCAACGAGAATGGATTCACGTACGCAGCATTGCGTCTTGTTGATGCCCCAGCAATTTATTTTCTCAGTGTGATCTTGGTGACGGCGATGGCCCGTCATCTGTTGCTGATTCACCACCAGCAAGGCTGCGAACACCCGAACCACTCTCACGAACCACTGTCACTTGTTTGGTGACGAAACCACTCAACAAAAACATGCATTCACCAACCCTGAATCAAGTCACTAACCAACCCTTTACCTTTCACCACGGCTGCGGCAAGATTCTTGGACAGCAGCTCGCCCTCCAAACCGGGAAGTTCTGGCACCAGATCCGCCAACGATCCACGTGTGGGAAGCCATAGGGCAGCTCCCAGCAGCGCAAAGCATCGCAACGACGTGTGAGAAGGCGGCATCACTGAGAGCTACAGCTTTATACCAATGATCTTCACAGGAGCTGACTGCTTTGACCAATGATACCAGTGATACCAATGATACCAATGTTCACAGGAGCTGACTGCTACAGGTTTAGACCAATGATACCAATGATGCTCACTGCTATGACCTATACTTGAAACACATACTGTAATAGTGATGAGTGATGACCATCAAAATGATGAAATAATCAACGCAGGCTTTGTGATACCACAAGAACACCCAGATTTGCACAGTTCATTGTTAGATTGATAGTCGACTAGACTATACGTCTGTCCAAACATCATCGCCAAACATCTTCAACATCCATGTGGACTGCTTCCTGTCGGGCATGGCTGGGAGACTATATTGTAGTGATTCACCACGCATCTTGCGGCCACAATCTGCGAAATTGCAAAGCGTTGAGTCCAGGCTCATTGGCTGAAGCCGGAAGGTGGTGATGGGAAAGTTGGAGCTACTAGTAGATCTTGATTCTTGCCGGAGAACAACTGTTCAACCATCAAGCAATCACGACTAACCATCAGTTGGCCATGCTGTATTAAGCTTGATTCATTGCTGGAAATACAATGAAAAAATGCCAATTATAGGGGTTATGTTGGATTATGACCGGTTTGGAACGAGTTTCATTCGTTCAAATTGCTAAGACATTTAGCATCAATGGATGCACCAAGAATAACTTGGCAATACTTGGCATAATTTGCTGACTGCACCAAACATGAATGCGCACCTTTCCAAAAAGAAACAAAATCCCAAAAAAGAGATAATGCTAGCGAATGATCCATTTCCTGTTCAATTTTGAGGAACCCCATCCATTTCAGCCATGAATTTGCAATCAAGTCAAGGCAGTGGTATCTCACTCGCAGCTGTAGTCGATAGAGTCTACAACTGCAAAAAATCGCTAAACCATGATAAACTACTACGCCCCTAGTCCCTAGTTTTCATACCGCTGAATCATCACGCCACTATTTCTTACGGCAGAATGCATCGTCATTTGTCAGGCACATCCCTCGTGGTTGAAGGGCAGAACGATGATGGCTTTGTTGTTGGCTGTGCTACTGCAAAGGGACTCATCCTCAAAGGTGCTGTTTCACTGCTGTGGGTCCTGCACTTGTGTTGTACTGAGTGCGCAGAAGTTGATGCAATCTGAAAGCTTCCCCTGCTTCCGCATCTGCAGAATCTGTTTCATGGTGTGAAGTTACATCCAAGATTGGTGTACACTGATGATTCATGATGCCACCAGGGCCACCTGACCCCAACTGTTGGTGCAACAGGGCCACTAAACCTCAACCGTTGGTGAAAGTTTGAACGCCGACATCACCCTGGCAGGCAGCAGCCCCAGCTATGGCACCTTAGCTGGATCTTCGTTGAACATGATGCCTTCAGGCCTCGGATGGCTGAAGGTCGGGTCCCAAATCATTGCATGATGCATGGCTCATGGATGGCTAATTGACGGCTCACATCTTCAATGATGGAGAAGTAGTCTTACCAAACAAAAATCATGATTGATCCAGTCATGTTTCACTGCTTGACCATCTCAGAACGCACCTGCCCTCACCTGTCAGCTTCAGCTGCCACCACCTTTGGGCTCTGGCGCCACGGCCGCGGTTACCTGGGCTCCCCAGCGCTCGAACCACGAATCTCTGCAGCGTGCCCGAGGGAATCTCGTGCAACACGCGGATCTGGATCAGCACCTGCAGCAGCGCAGGGGTGACACAGCTGGTATAGAGGCAACGATGCTAAGCGCCAAGCCCCGGTAACGGCAGTGAAGGTGATGATGATGATGATGATGATGATGATGATGATGATGGTGATGATGATGATGATGATGGTTGTAATGCTGGTCAATAATAAGCTGCAGGTTAATATCGTCATATTGATGGTGATGTTTGATTGTAGAGTGGCGTCAATAAGCAGTTGCCCAGTCGTCCCCCCCCAAATCTCTCCTGAGTAATACGCAGCTGCATATGCACAAACAAGAAACATCCAGAAACTATATTAAAATGGCACATTTGACACATATAATATGTACACATGCACAAACAAGATGCAGGACTAACGGACTAACAACAAAAACACACCAAACACACTTTCATATGTTCCAAGCCCTTAATGCAAATGTATATCTACCCCGTGGCAAAGCCACCTGGTTGTGCGGAAAATCCCAACCTTTCTACCGATTTCCCAGGTGCGGAATCACCCCCTGGTGGCCATGGCACAATGGTCAGCACTCGTGGATCAGAGTTGGTCCAGCCTGAGCGCGACGACCAAATGTGTCGGATATCACATCCCTGGGTTCGGGTGGGTTGAACGATGGATTCCGGAACGGTACAGGGCAGGTTAGGTCCCTGTTGAAGCAATGGTCGCTGAAGATCAGTTGAACCCTGGTGAATGATTAGTGATCAGTAACGGTTGTGAGGAGACCTGAACGTGAATAACGGTTGAATCATGGTCTTTCTCGACACGAGTTAATGATTAAGGAGTGGTTCGCAAATAATGAACATGTCTGCGTTGGAAAAGAAAACATACAAATCATCAAGCAGCCTGTACTGGTCTTCACATCACACATGATGGACATGGGATGCAGGTGCACGGCGAACTGGAGTCATTCCTGATGAAAATTGCTTCCACCCATGAGAGTTCCAAGAATCTTCAGGGTTTGAGGTGGCAATATTTCCAGCTCACTGCAACTTTGCTGGGCAAAGAATCCTGTAAAGAGATGTAAAGAATATATTACTTTCACACAAAAGAAAGACACACACACACACCAAATGTGCAACTGGATGCAACTGCTCAGTCATTTACCACTACAAAACCATTTTCTTGTTTATCAAAAATCCTGAAGTCCTGCAGAAATCCCTGCGACCAATTTGGTTCAATCTTCTCCCGCCCGGGCACCACCAGCGGTCAACCCGATCTGAAGCTCAAGAAGCACCAGCCTTGCTCAGCCTCCCCAGCTCCAGCGCTGGGATTCCAAACCAGTGCCATTGCACGTGATGGGGATGGACTTCAGCTCCAACCTCAGTAGGCTCCATGGCACAGCTGTGCAGCCACTTCGCCATGACGGAGCTGCGACGCGAAACGTCGACCGCTTGCTGTTGCCCCCAAGGACAGGGGTGGTAAGCTATGGCAATCTGACACTCTAGGAGTGTTCAATGAAAAAACCTGAGCCACATCGTGTTTAGTTGCCAAGTGAAGTTGATTGGCTGATTGATAGTGCCCAATAGTGAATGTTGATTGCTCATCCTTGTTGGAAAGTGGTTTTGTTCATCCTGATTGTTTCTGGAACCCCAAATAAAATGACCCCAGTTGGAACTAGGATTCCCCACTTTCATTAGCACGAGCCATCAACAATCATGAGGCAACATTATCAGTATGAGAAGCCATTCTTAGCCATGACCGGCACCAACCACAATGTCACCATAGATCTAAATGTCCATAATTTACACATCATTGATTAACAATCATTTCAAAGCACTCATCACAGATCATTCACCGCCATGGATTGACCGTCATTGAGTATGGATCAACCACCATGAATCAACCATCATTAGTAGAGGCTGTCATCATTCTATAAGTCAACCACTGGCCATCAATTATATATATAACACCACTAATTACACAAGCGGATTAAGCATTATACAATTATACAGCCATATTCATCATGGTACAGCCATATCAATCACTATGTAAATTAAAGCACTATATATTAATCAGTCCATTCATTATCTAACCACCACTACGAAGTGGTCGACTCAGGCTCCGCATCAGCTAACTTTGCATCCGTGGTGCCCTGGAATGCGCAAATTGGCGTCAAACGTGGCCCTGGTGTGATCCTGGAACCGTGGCAGGTCTGAGCAGATCCGGTTTGGGCATGACATGTGTAGCGTACCTAGCCACAAATGGCGCTCTGGTTGGCGGTTGAACCATCCCTATAAACAGTGGTTGGTAATGATTAATGTGATGATGATAATTGCTAAAAACGATCATTCACCTGGTTGGTGATTTTTCAGCACCCCGTCATGAAAAACATGTGCAAGTTAACCAACCAATCATTTGGTAATACGATTGGGAAAAATACAGAATGTTTAAAACCACCAGCCAATCATGCATCTGCGCGAACAAACACAGGTTCAATAGAATGAATACTCATGTGGATGAGCATGGATCTAACCATAGTGTAAGATGCATCTGTGTGCCTGCAATGTGTGTAGACAATGTTATTCTGGATCATTTGTGGTGAGTTGAGTCAGCATTTGAAAAAACAAGCATTCTTGATCATTCTTGTGTCTCTAATGCGCAAGTACAGTGATGATATCATTATCGGTACAAACAAATGCACACACACATCTATCGAACATATAAACAGTATACTCAAGCATGTACACACCATTATAGCCAACTTGCACATAGCCAAGCAGAAAAACATGGGCAACAGCATGGATATCGCAATCAACAATGCTGGGCCTGCAGCCAACTCTGTTTAGCATCGAGAAGCTTGGCATATCTACATTCATTCCTCTGCCAGTCCATGATGACTTAAGATGTCCAACTATTGAACTATCAACATCTATCGACCTTTAACTATCAACTTTCAACTAGTGTACTTCATTGCACTGAATAGTAACATCAACAATCTTGGTTACTCAACTACTATATGGATATGGATGTTTCTCCAGCCATAGGGGTACCCCGAAATCGTCCATTATTAGAACCATTGATACTGTTGGTGGAGGAAATCCTGCACCAGCTGGTTGGTTGTTTATCCCATTATTTATAGGGTTTAAACCATCCCAGGTGGTGCAGGATTTCCTCCATCAACAGTAGTACTAAACCAACCATACCTTGGGGGTCCCCCATTTTGCGAAACCACCACATGGATCCAGCAACCACCTGCGTACCCAGCCCGTGCCTGCAAGGAGATGCCCCAGTAGTTGTTCTCCCTGGCGAGCCCAGTGGCAAGGATCAGCCATGGGGATAATAGGCCCCATCACCTGTTGATAATGGCCGTAACCTTGCGTAACATGACTGCGTTTTGGGATTCGCAGGCTATACTCCATTGGAACCAGCAATTGGCTCAACAAAAGATTAGAACAATTGTTGATATTGTTGAGTAGGGAGACAGCCCAGGAAAGATTGGGGTTATATAGACCCCGAGTCATGTGAGTCTGGGCACCCACCTCCATTCAAGAGAGCGCAGGTCGGCAGTAGTGTCAGTTTTTGGCATCTCATACCATGCCACCAATTCGGCCAATAACAATCTCAAATCATTGGCCTTACAACCATCACTGATAGTTTAGTACTGACCACAAACAATCAGAAGCTGTGAGCCATTATCAACATAATTAGGCATCTTTAGCATCCCAAACATTCAAACAAAACGAAACGTGTTTCAAACAACCAACACAAATGATCAAAGTAGCATGAAAATTGTTTGCTGTACATCATGTTCCTTTGATGGCAGCGTTGTACTCAACCAGGAGTGTTCATCCGTGATCATCTTAACAAAAAAACATGACCACTGAAGTGAACCTTAACTAGCCAAGCCGTACTCCTAGGTTGATAAGTCACGAGGTCAACTACCAACCCTTTCTCCTTCCACGAATCGCACCGTGCCCCCGCTGGGCGTCCCCAACGCTGGCGGTTGACCACCGGGGTTCAGCACACGCACGCCCACGGTGTAGGCCTCATTCGCGGTCGTGCCACAGGTGGCACGTGAGCGGATTCCATGGTAAGTGATGATTCAACAATGGTTAATCTGTTGATGATGGTTGAACAATGGCTAACAATGATGGTTTGTAATGGTTAATTATGGCTAAAATCATTCCATGGTTGATGCTTGCGAACCATTGTTAATGATAGGTTGATGCTTAAACCATGGCCAAAGCATGGTTAATCACGGCTAATCATGGTTGATGATGGTTCAACAATGGTTTGTAATGGTTCAATGATGGGTGAACAATCGTTCATCATGGTTAAATGAGGGCATACGACATGATGATCCACCCCATATTAAGCCCACTGAAAACCCTCTTATTCACTTACTAATCCCTTATGAAGCCAGGTCATAAACCCCTTAGCCATGCTACACCCTGAAAACCTGCCATTTTCACAGGCAGCACCCCTTGCGCTGCCTTGCCTTGCCAGCTTCCAAGCTTGCATTGTTGAACTTCAGACTCAGCGGTTCGTTCACGGCGCCGGACCTTGGCTCGGCTCTGGCACAGGAGGTACACGTGTGGTGCCACGACGTGAACGGATCATCCTACGGTCAATTTTGCCAAAGTCAACGGATAGGAAGGATTTAGTACTGATGGTGTGATGGTTCGGTGGTGAATCATGTTGAATGATGGTCAATGATGATTCGTCATGGTAAGTCAGTAGATGGTTCATGATACCCAAATTGTGGGCAAAACATATGATTCATGATATTTCATGATACTCAATGGATGCTTCATGATGCTTCACATGGTCGCTTGCAAAACCATTCAGAGATTGATGATTGGTTTATTGACTACCCAACAAACTGCACTTTGGTCAGGGTAGATTTTTTGGGGCACTTGCTAGAAATAGTAGTACATCCTGGATGGGACTCTTGTTTGCGGGAACTCCAGGGTTGATTTCGAGTTCCCACAAAGAATGATAAAGAATGGATACGTGTCAGGGACAAGCCAAAATAGGCCAAACAGTGACAAGAGGTAAACCAGTGCTTGAAGGCATCCATCATCAAGCAATGGAGGTATTAACCTGTGTCAACCAACAAGATATCACCAACCAGGTAGCTGAGCAGTTTCCCTGTTGGGGACGGGAGTTGGTTTGTCCATGGATGTCCATGGTGCATCTCTCCCAACTATAGTGAATCATAGTGGTGACAATAGGTGGTTGATCACGGCTCTGATTCACAGGGGTTGCTCACTAAAATGCTGACTTTTCTTGCATGGGAGCTCCTTCCATGTCGTGGGGAGATGCCCTGATGGACAATGGTCTGCTGTCCCTTCACCTTCTTTTGCCGCAGAATCCGCGAATGCGTGTGAGACAGTCGCCGCTGTTGAGCTAGTTTTGGCTTCGTCATTCAGGACCTGTTGGGACGCGCGAGCAGAACACCGGGGCTTGTGAAGACGGGTCACTTCTATTTGGATCTGGTGCTATGGTTTCTTTGGTTGACAGTAAGGAAGTCGTTGCAGGTCATGCCTTTGTTGGATCATGCCGCTTTCTTGATCCAATGAGCAGTTGTAGAATATGTACTAGGATATGCCTCATGCTGTGATTCTGGAGAACCTAATTCGGGTGTTTCACAAAACATTTCCGAACATTGACGATTACAGTACCTGATCCTCACTTTATCATGTGGTGACGATCATTTCGATGATGATGACGATGGTGACGATGATGACATTGATCACCATGTTTTTCAACATGCTGATAGCAACCATGACGAGGTTTTAAGAGAAGTACTGTCCCACTCTCAGAAGCAGCTCGGCAGCGCAAGCTGTAGCCGGGATCACTGATGCTTTTGTGTTGACAAGGAAATGGTTTCGTATGGTTTTATATGTCTGTTATAGGGATTTATAAGGATTACTGTGCTTAATAACAGGGGATCATCACCAACAAAACAACCAAAATGGTGGTTTCTCATAATAGGCCATTAACCTCCCGAAAATGATTGTTTTATTATAATTGATAATAAACTGATCTACCTAGGGTTAACAGCTAATCACCTCGGGAAAAAACATAAACCATGACTCACCATCATGGTTCAAGCATGATTAAGCATCATCAAACATCATTGAAAGCACAACATCCTTCCTACCATTTGGTTGGAACACTACTCCTGGTAGCTCCAAATCGCTCCCCCTTTAAAGGGCCCGCTCAAGATACCCATGGCTCCTGGCCTCGCTCCCAACCAGCCGCAGCCAGTTTCCTCGCTCCCGTTGGGATCCCTATGAGCCGGCCCCCAGCTTGACACCTCACCAGCACGCACCTGCTCCAGGTCAGCAGAGGCAGCAGCAAACACGTCATGGCCAAACCTGACGAATCGGTCAGGCTGGTGGTGGGACTTGGGACGCGTGATAATCACCAGGTGATAACTATGCTATCGCCTGGTGTTGATGAAACCACAGGTTCGGTGATGGTACCACCAGGTGATGATTTATGGTACCACCCATGGGTGACAATGAAAATGGTGGTTGCCCACTGTGGCTGATGATTATGCGTGATGATTCGGGGCAATAACCAGGAGTGTAAAAGCCTTTGATAGCTTTTAATAGTTACCCAAAGGATGGATTCAAATTCAAAGCATGATCAGGGTTCATTATCATAGATAGCAGTATTGTTGCTGTTGTTGTTCTAATGGACCTATGCTTTGTCGCCAGGATCTGTGTTTTATCGGTGATGAGAGTATGCTGTTTCCTCGTTTAGATTACATCTCATCGCAAGCAAACATGACAAGGAAAGATGAGAAAAAAATACGAACTAGTTACACAACCTACAGTTGTATCTGCCGCAATCAAAACTGGCAGTTGCCCAAAGGTCAAGCTTGTAGAAACCATATGCCAACATGGGCCAACATGGTTCCCCTATCAGCAATAATCATCCAACAAATCATAACCTTAACTAGCGGGTAACTGCTGATAACTATCATAACTATTCCCCAGTCTAAAGTTGGTTAAGATTCGCCGGCACAGGTAGCCACCCTACTGAAACCACCTACCTGACCGAAAACGAAGAGATAAGCAACTCCTGGTTACCCTACTGAACCCTAGTAACCCTAGTAGTTGGCCTACTTATCTTGGTAGGCCAACTACTATAGGTATAAAGATACCCTGGTTACCCTACGTGGTAGTCACCCTACTGATCACCCTAGCTTTTATCCTCAACCACGGAGTCTCCCTAGTAACCCTATCCCCACGGATACCATCTTCGGCCGCTGCACCTGCCCGTGCAGAGCCACCATCGTCGCCTTTCGGGGTGGCTCCTGCAGCGCCGCTTCACGTGTCGGGGGCTCATGGGATGGACATATGACAATGGAAATAAACATGTACTTGCATATATGTTACTTCACATATATATTAATAAATATAAATAAAAATAAATATATATATATATGTATAATATAGTCAATTAAAAATACATATAGGATACACTAGATCTATAATTATATTCCATTATATTCGCTAATGGTCTACAATATTTCTATCCTTCTAATTTACTGTAAAACAAATGAACATATAGTTTATCATGTCCTCCTGTACCATCTATATTCTATTTCAAGCGATTCAATATGATACGTGTGTCTCTGGTTACATTGTGCTGCATTTGTGTTGGCTCTCTAAAATGTGAACAACGGAAGGCATTCTTGCACCTAGAGTCCAATCATGATGCTTTATCATGCAAGAAGAAAAAGGATAGTACTGATGATGAATCACGTGGCGGTTTCTCAAAATAGGGGTACCCCCGAACCATCCTGTATATTAATCATTTACAGTAATAAAGCAACCATAACTTTTGGGTACCCCAATTCCTGGCTTGAGAAATTACCATGTGAAAAGACAGCTAGGCCATCCGAGGCCTGGTGATCCACGGCCGTCGCTTGGCGGCACGCCATTTTCACCGCCCAGGGAGGCCTCCAGCAGTCGTCGCTTTGGGCGCACTTGGAGCGGGGCTTGGGCCGCCCACAACAGTCGGCTCGTTCTCCTGGAACGTTTTGTGGCGGCAAAATAGGGGTTACTAAGGTTGAGGCCTACTAATCGTACTAATGCTTACTATAAACTAAGTGGTTACTGGTGTCATTACCAATTAGTAGGCCTTAACCAGCAAACCATTAACTAAGTGGTTGCTGTTCAGGCTTACTGATAGTTAATGGTTCGCTGGTTAAGGGCTAATGGTTAATGGTTGACTAGATTGCTACTATCTGGGTTGCTTATGGGTTGTTGTGATGGTTGCTGTTATGGGTTGCCAATGGGTAAGTGTTACGGCTTACTAATTGTTCATGGGTTTCTATTAGGGCTTAATTACCAATGGTTTGATTTTTAGTTTTAAGGCCTACTAATGGTTAATTGTTTAGTTTTAAGGCTAGCTAATTCAGCTAATTGTTGATGGTTGAGTGTTAAGGCTTACTAATGGTTTCTGATGATTACTAATAGCTGTCCATTGAGGATTATATTATTAATGATGAAGGGTTACAAAGCTCTACTGGTATGAGTTGCTACTACGGGCTACTGACGGTTGCTATACAAGTACTAATCGCTGAATGAGAAGTGATATTAAGGCCTACTAATAGTCAATTGCGATTCATCAATTACAACTAGTCATTCTTTATGAACCTTTGGCAGCTGTTAGCATTTACAAGGTCCCCAATGTAATCACTGAGGAAGCAAACCCATGGTGATATTGAATAAACTCCTGGTGGCTTGCCTTTTGACATTAGCCATCTTACCTGGTGCTAGTTTCTCAAACTTCCAGCACCTCAGCAGCCACAAACTTCCCCTCACAGTCTGTTGTTGCAGTGGGGTGAGGCAGTGAAACTTCATTGGTGTCAATCTTTGACTCAGTCTGTGCCTTAATGGGCTGGTAAGAAAATCCCCTCATTCATGCAAGCGCTGATGACAGACTGACGTCAGAACCGCAAAGCAGCAACTGTGACACAATTGCTGTTGGATTGAGCTATGTTGAATAAAGCCTAACACAATGTCCCAGAACCATATAACAATGGAATTCCTCTCGAATCCTCTGGGGAAAACGATTGACACCTGGAGTATGTCATTGCCAGGTTCAGTTACTTCAGAGCAACCCAAATTCCATAAAAAAACTGTGAACATGTAAAGGTTTTCAGTTGCCAACCACCGTTCTGCCATGTGCCTGCCCCATTCCTGACACTAGCATTCACAACTCGATGAAATCAGATCCAAAAAGTTCCAACTGCAAATCATCATCGAAGTAGTGGCTCATTGTTCCCTCTGGGATGGTTAGACAAGGTACTTGGTGTTGTCCCTGGTAATTGACCATTACTCATCTCACATATTGCATGCTTTTTGGTATTTGTGCATGCTTGGTCTCGTTCGCAGTTTGTTTTTGCATCTTATCCCCCATGATGGTCGGTCATGATCTCTTGCAGAGGATGGTCAAACTGGAAAGAATCGTCCCTATCCTACCAGTATCATTCCCTGTGATGTTTGGCTTTCCCTGATAAGCTGATCCTATAAATCCTTCCTTATGGAAAGACCTTATGATATGATCACCTGATGTGATGGTTGGTTATCGCTGTTGAAACATTTCCTCATTCTGTCATCACCATGGGGCCATAGCTGGGAGAATGGGCTCAGAATTGCGATACCTGAAGTTGTTGATGGACCAATATTAGAAATGCTATTACTAATGGCTGATTCGTGATATGACATTACTTATTGATGATCTATCATATCAAATATCTTGCATACATAATCAAAATAAGGCAAGATTGAAAAAACACCTTGTATGAAAAATAATACCTTGCAAGATTGGAAGATGAAATCCATGAAATCTTGTTGAGTGATCATACCTGTTCGTCATTGCGGCATTTCATTGACCAGTATTCGTCACATATACTCCTTGATATCAACAGTTCGTATTGATAAACAGCACTCTGATTGTGTATTTTGACCCATAAGTTATCATTATAGACCTTCTTATCAACGACCATGAGCTGTTAGATCATTAGCCATTAATTCAACATTAGGAGCCAACACATTGATCACCATAAACAGTACAAATCAGCTTACTCGGTATTCTTCTACCACAACTGACTCTTCAACCCTTCCATACACCACCTAACCAGCCAATCTCCAAGAAATCCACCCTCCATTTAGCTTGTTCAGCCATACTCACCAGCCTCAGCTGGTTAGACTCATCACCAACCAGCCTGGGATCTTCCCGGCGCGGAGCCGCGCGCAACCCCGGCGGCGCTCCTGGATGGCGGAATCCGCGGCCCCGGTGTTTTCATCGATGCACCTGCGCTGCTCTTTGCTCCAGGTCCAGCCAGCGTTGCAGCAACACCTGAGCTGCCACGGCGCGGCAGAAGGTGGTGGAGCTTGTGGCTACGGGGTGGCACTGGTGGTGCTTGGAGCCTGCCAGGGTCAAGGTAACTGGTGACATGAAGCCATGGTTAGGCTCGGGGTTGGTGGCACCTGCATCTCTTAACCTACCGCGAAGGTACCTGGTGAAGCCCATGGCTGGTTACGGGGTGGCAGCTACACCTCTTGACCTTACCATCCCAGGGAACTGGGACGACATCAAAGAGGTAATGGTTCGTACTTGGCATAGTAAACAAATGGGTTGAAAAAATGGCGAAACACGAAGAAACGGTTTGTACCATTGAGCCGCTGAAAATGCTGGTAGAGACTAGAGACCATGATAGCTTCAAACAGCTAAAAATGATGGCTCATACGCGTTCCTATGCTGGTTGATGATGGTCAGTAATTCTGGCTGGTGCCAGTCCATTCATGGTCAGGATGACAGCAAGATGACAGCAAGTGGTAACAACAATCAACAATCAAGTGAGGTTCATTCACTCCTGGTTGACTAGCAGGGTTGCCCCAGCAAACTCACAATTGAACCTACCACTAGCAATGATCAGCCACTTTACATCAAAATGCTAAATTCATTACACACAAACACCACATACATGGATGATAGGAACACCTTTCGCTGATGACCATCCAAGAGTTGAAACAGTACATTATCAACAACAACACTTCCAAAGGGTATCGGTATCGGTCAGTTTGAATTTGAACAGAACCCATGTTGCTTTTGCAGGCTACACAAGCCTGAAGAATCCCATTTTCAAACCCGTCTTTGATTAAAATTGGTACGGTGCCTTTCGTATCAAACAGAGTTTTTAAAAATTGATTGATTTCGACGGTTCACTAACACGGCCTCATTTCAGTAGAATGGTTCAGATTCATGGTCCATCATCAATTGAAGAATGGCTAGGGTTGACCACAATTCTGCAAATCTCAGACCGTGATGTTGGAGTACTGGTGTCATGAACTACTGGAGTCTGTTGAACATGTCGCTTGCAGACAAAAACATTTTCAGTTTCCCAGCAAGCTGTTGGGGATGGTGTGGGCTATTACTCTATGAAATTTCCGTACCACATCAGCCTGTGCTTTCCATTCTGAAATGCTTTCCATTGGCAGCTGGATCCCTGGTAGAACCCAACCCGCTGAATTGCGCACTTCGACGGTCATAACTGGTCGACTGTAAATGTCATGATATGGCTGGTTGTCATGATCCTGGTCATCATGATAGCACCCCTGTCATCATGTCAAGTCATTGCAAATGATGATCATGTTTGATTGCTCCGCGCGGAAGGTGTGGTCATTGGTTTATGTATGTGTCTAGCACCCATATCATTGGTTTTCTTTTAGATTCTGACACCTTTCTCAAACAAATATCTTGCAAATACTTCACACCGCTGGGACATAACTACAAACTGCTCGCAAACCAATCGTCCATGCCTTCTCAATAAAAGATAATTATCCATTAAAAATGACCGTGCAAGTGCTTCATCTCGCCGTTCCAGTGGGTCACCTTTCCCCGGCTCTGCCCAGCACCAAACCACCCTCCATCGCGATCTGAGAACACCCACCCAGGTCCACCTTAGAACATCAACAAAGCGAAGGGCGACAAAATTGTTGCTGAAAATATGTTCCTTTAAAATCGTGTGAACAGGGAAAACAAACACAACCCATGGATGGTTTGTTTGAAATCAAAACTGACAAGATTGATAGTCAAATTCGGCTGTATGGGCAGAACAATTGAGCTTCTTAACCGTTGGTTATATACCATGGTGAAAAAATGGATATGTTTCCACTTTGGCCTATGGCCATTGCATTTGCAACATGAGTTGTTGCGTGAGCTCTCTTGCAATATGTTCAACAAAATGAACAGGACCAAGTCGTTCCAGGATTTATTTATGTCCATGGAAACATGCTACCACAAGGTACATGAAAACCGATGCTTTCACGACGAAGAACACGTGATGATTAGCTCCAGACTATTCCATGGTCTATTCCATCTACTCCTAAGTTGGTGACACCCTGCTACAAGTGGACTTACGCATGGGGCTGGTACCGCTGACCGCCATACACATGAGTCACATGAGCAATAACAACTGATCAGTTAAGCTTTGGACTCCTCATTCATATCATCAGAAATACTGACATGCAGGTTCAAGAAGATGCATTAGATGCGCATGAAATGATGAATATATGCCGTACTGAATACGAGTAAATGTGCGTCACGGTATCACTGGCTTAGGCAATCCGAAGGGCAGCCGTCCACGTCCAAGCACCTAGAAAAGACATGATATCACAAATTTAACACGACTTTCTCTCGGGTGCTGAAAGAATCTGTGCTCTTGTGGCAGCTTGCAGCAATTTTGGAAAAGGTGTTCAAATAATTAGTGCCCCTGGTAATCAGGCATCATCGTGGCTTGTGGATGGATATGGGTTGACACTTCGGTCACCTCAGTGATCCATGCCTCCACTTCCTCAGGCACGGTTGTCAATGTACACGAGGGCTCCTCATGTGACTGGGATTTGGCCCAGCCTCACTGCATGCAAAGCAGAAACAGCCAAACAATCCTCAGCCGTTGGCCCATGGATGACTCACTGGATAAGTCACTGGCTACCTCACTGGATAAGTCACTAGATAAGTCACTGGATGCATCACTGGATACATTACTGGATAAGTCACTGCACTCGGCTTGACTTTGCCGAACAGGGAAGCTGGCAGTGCAAATTTCTTCGTAAACGTGAAATCCATCCGCTGGGAAAAAACACAAACTCCAAGTGGTGTCTCTCCCACCAGCTGGCGGCACCAGTGTCAATGTGAGCTTCGATGAGTTGGTTGCCTGGATGGAGCGGATGATGTGGCGGTCGCTGGGTTTTCCGCTCTCGTTCCTCCGCAAGCGCCATGCTGCCAGCTCTTCCTGGGGCATCTTGTAGCTTTGCCTGCCAGGCCGAGACCAGAGAACATCCGCGACGGGACCAGCAAACAAGGCGGCCATCTCAGTGGTAGACACATCACCCACACCCGAGCCGCTGACTCCAAAGATTGGGCTTTCCGGATAAGAGTCTCCTCGGAGGTCTGACATTCGGCCAGCGCCCGTGAATTTCACAACAAGTTCGAAGGCCTTCTGCTCCACAAGGCAGGGGACACTGATAGCTTCAGGAGTCCACATCTCCGTAGCAGGTTCTGGCCGAGTGATGTGGATGCTGAGGTGCACTGGAGTGTAGACAGTATGTGACATGTGGTCATCCAATGGCCACGGCTTGTCATTGGCATAATAATATTGGTCGTTATTGCCCAGGCTGGAAAGGTTCAAAGTCACATTGACCCATGCATCACTGCTGTTGCCCAGGGCTGATTCCAAGGCAACCAAGCGAACGAACGGACGAAACAGTGCCGGACTCTGCTTCCAGAGAAGCCCACGACGAGACATCACTTGGGCCCAGTGTTTCGGGTTGTCCAGTCCCCATCTCTCCAAAACTGGATCCGGACAGAGCACCTCAAACGCCTTTTCCACACCAATGACGACTTCCACAGACTGGTGGCAATCAAACTCGACTGCGTGTTCCATGACCTGCAGCTCGCTGGGGTCAAAAGTGGCTTCGGTTCCGTTCACCAGCAAGGCCGACAGGGTTTCATTGTAGGAACTTGAAAGAGCTCCCCCATTCACAGAGGGCGGGTAAGATGTGCTACATGACACGTACACTGTTGGACTGCAGTTCCTGCTGCAGTTCTTGGCTCTGCATGAGTGCCATATCTGGCCGAAGCCTGCGGGGCTCTCACACTCGCAGGCTGCACCGGTGTCTGAGGTGTGGCACGTGGTCCAGCTTCCCGGGTGGGTCCCACGTCCAAAATTGCAGCCATCAAGGTTGAAGTCATCGAGCCATAGTAGCTGCTGGATTTCCTCCAGTAATTCATGAAACTGCATGGCCTCCAGGTACTGCTCCTTCTGATACTTGTCGAAGCTCCCATCGGCATGAGGGGGGGGGAGGTCGGCTCTGGGATTGAATTTGAAGGAGAAGCTGAAGTGCATGGACTTCTTGCCGACTCGCCAGTGTGCTACACTGGTTGTGGCTGCAACCCAGGAAGTGATTGGCTCAGTAACCCTATTGATCGTCACCAGCTGCGACTGACAATAGGCAGCATCGCTGGGGAAGCTGAAATGACTGGACAAGTATTCCAAAAAAAACTCTTTTTGGCGCAGGAATTGGTGGATGCCAGCAGCTTCCATAGCAAACGTAGAGTTGAACGTTATGAGATAGCTACACCACACTGCCACTTGGTTCCGAAACGGCTCAATCTGGTAGGCACTCACTTCTTCTCCGCCGGAAAGCTTTTGAGCAATGGCAGCGCGGAAGGCTTCGCAGACCAGATGTTTGCAGCTGTAACGGCCAGAGTAGGAGGGGCCCCGGTCGCCAGATGGTGGATAGCTGAAGTCCACAAAGCCGCTCACTCTGCATGCACCTGCTTCTCGACTGACGGTCTCATTTCTGCGTATGTCAATCGCTGGCACGTACGGCACTTCCACAGGCGTGCTGTAGGCCGTACAAAGGCCAAGGAAGAGCAACGTTCCACGGGAGATCATTGCGCTCAAAAACAAGGCCTTCGGTCCCTTCAGTCACTGGTCTTAAGCCAACATGTACATTACAAAAAGAAAACATACCTTCACAAAGTTCGAATTGGACAACTCTCAGATTCCAAAGCTCCGAGCTGGTTTCAAATGGATTTCACATGCACAAAGCAGCTTGGGTTTCCGCTACGATTACTTGATTAGTTTTCAATTATAATAACCGTCATCAACTACTACGAATCCATTGAAAACAACTTATGACCATCACCATGATCACCATCCACATTTTTTACCACAGCATACAAAAAATACTTGTTTGCTCCATAGGCTTTTCTTGCGAAATTGTGTTAATATTATCATGCATCCACAAGCCCCACAAGCCCGTGCTGGTCTGTCCACTATGCCCTCAAAACTTCATAATTTCATATAGGATTTCTCCCATAAAATGAACAACCTCCATGTGATCCTCACTAATGGATCACACCGAGGTGCAAGGATGACTCCTCCGAGCATTGCAGATGCCTGTCGCCGGGGGCCGTGTTGCTGCTCACCATAAGGCTTCATGTTGAGAGCTATGACATGGGTCAGTCATTGCCAGTTTCGTTCGTAATTCGTGCGAACTGCGTTGGTTATTGGGACTTCTAATCGACCAGATTGGACTATTAGACACCACCAAGATCGCCACCGTCAGCTGCATCATGATATCCATACAGCAGCCATACAGTATCCAGAACATATGGCAATCCACAAATAGCATCTACATCTTCGAGTCATGGCATGGCGGGACATCCCCTACCACCAGCTGGGTAATGATCCATGGCCATAGGACATCCCTGACCACCAGCTGGGCCCAAGATGCCTTGACTGCTTCATAGGTTGCTTAGCTTAGCGTCGTTGTGGGCCCACGGTGCCCTGCGCCCCGCCTTTGTGGACTCGACTCTGCCAGAGCTGTGAGGCTGGGATCCTCAGTGACGGCGAGGGTGACCCACCACCAGCCGCAACCAGCCACGAAGCTTCTGGGAGAACTGGTTGGTGGTTTCTTGGAACGGGGGTACCCCTAAAATGCTTGGTTTAGTCCTATGAATGGTTAATGGTTGGTTTCGTAGTATATGAATGGTTAATGGTTGGTTTAATATTCTGAGAGTCGTTAATAAACTGGATGATTTGAGGGGTCCCCTAGTCTGAGAAAACACCAAGGTAAGCTTCCGAGATCACCATCTTTACAAGAATGGTATAGCTGGGATAAGCTTCGGGTATGGCCTTTGGTAAAAAATGGCATGCCAGAAATCTTAAAATATTGAAATGTGGTGAAGTATGTGGGTGCCCATCTGCACATGACCATAATTTGGGGATATACGTGGCTCTCACTCATCCCTGCCAACGATTTTGCAGCGCTGCAAAGGTAGGGAAATCATTTGCTTTGTAAAGCAGGTACAGTACTAGGTAGCGTTGCACAATCACTTTTGTTGATGTATCATCATCATCATCATCATCATCATCATCATCATCATCATCATCATCATCATCATCATCATCATCATCATCCTCATCATCCTCATCATCCTCGTCATCACCATCATCAATGACCATTGGCACTACGATCGCTTCACCAAAAAGCATCATTATCTTTGCCAAGGCATCAACATGATCCAACCACCATCACCAGTGAATCACCAGAAAGTCCGCACCCGCTATGAACTCATCATGTCTGGTCCGTGCTCCGTGCACCCTCCCCATGCTGCAGCAAGGAACATGTTCTGCATCACTTTGGGCACCTGGCAAAGCTGCTTGTTTCAATGAGAACCGCCCACTGGGCACGTTGGTGCTGGTAGAGAAGAGCTGGGGTCCTTGGTTGGTTCCAGACCAACTCAATAATCAAAGCATGACCTTCATTGGATGGTTGGTTGGATGGTTGGTCGCATGGTTGATCTTGGCTTGTGGTTCTTGTTTGAGGCTGCACCAGAGTGTATGATCTTGACGAAACTGGTCAGCTGTTCTGCGGAACAGTGCTCAGCCACCTTGACAAATGAATATAAGTTTGGAACCGAGGTGAAGCAACCAACACAAATAAAGGAAGAATTTCCTCGACCAGCAACGTGATCCTGTTGAGTCTCATCCGCACGAGGGCTTCCGAATCTGGTGCTTCATGACATAGCCGTTTCTCAATATAGGGGAACCCTGAGAAACCCAAATACTAGATGGTTTTGTCATGTTAGTACCACAAATGACTAATATTTGATGATTCGTTTAGTTTTAATCATCCAATGTTCTAAATCTGCAATGTTGGATATTTGGGGGTCCCTCTATTTTGAGAAACACCTGTCAGCCTGTATGTATGAACATTGTATTGCGACACTGCCTGGTTGAGAAGGCCATTTTGCTAAGGAAATAAGCGCTACTTCTGGGGGTGTGGTAGTTTCTGGAGGCATGAAAATGTTATCCTGGCCCCTAGCCCATGGTCTTGCTATCACCTCCATGGCAGGGACATAGCCAATCCAGTATCAATGTGACTACAGCCAGACACCACCAAACCGGCTTTGGTTGGATAATCAGTTGGTTGTAATTAGTTCCCTTGCATGAGCACTGTATGACTGAATCAATTCGAGAGTACTCGCGCAAGGTTTGTAAGGAAATTTCAATAGTGAACCTCAGCATGTAATTGCAACCCAAATCAATACTTCACCTAATTACTAAATTACCAACCTTTCTGGTGGTTGACCTGAATTACCAACAAAATTAGAAAGCATTACAAACCTCAAAAACCATCTGACAATTCAAAACATGCTAGTTGGTAATTTTTTTGGTTGGTGATTTGGTTGGTAACTACGCACCTTCTCGTCACTTCCAAAGCAACCGCATCCCCACAGTGCTCCAAGGCACGTTGTTCTGACATTTTCCACAGCTGTCCCAGGTCTCAACGAATTCACAACCAAACCTGGCGGAAGAGTTGGCCCAAAGTCCCTTGGAACCACATGGGTGGTTTCTCAAGCCACAGGGAACCAGTGGTAAGAATGGTTTTGATATGGTTTTTCAATGTTTTTCATGGCTTTGAAATAGTTTTTTACAGGGATTATAGTGTTTAATAATTAGGGGATGATGATAACCAGCAATAA
Organism: Symbiodinium kawagutii; assembly: GCA_009767595.1. Taxonomy (NCBI): domain Eukaryota; class Dinophyceae; order Suessiales; family Symbiodiniaceae; genus Symbiodinium; species Symbiodinium kawagutii. The sequence goes on along the minus strand of VSDK01010480.1, from coordinate 312,534 downwards.
GACCAACATGGTCGTTGCTGAAGCCAGTTTGGGGTACCCCCCAAGTTATGATTGGTTTATTATTCTAAATTGATGGTTAGACATGGCTATTGACAAGAGGATCATATGCAAGAATAGGGGATATACCAGCTATGATGGTGAGTTCATTACTATCAATGATTGACATAAAGGATGAGAAACGGGTTGCCCCTATAACTTGAGAAATGCCCACATTGGTGGTGGCAGATCCAGCTGTGAAATCAACCCCGCTTTCGCTTGCAGTTTGATGAGCCGTTGGGGGTTGGACAAATGGATCTACCATTTACCAGTTCATTGGCGAAGAAACCAACTGATCCAATATGGTCTTTTCTCAAAATAGGGGTACCCCTGAATCATTTAACATTAACCATTTGCAAAGAACAAACCAACCATTTTTAGGGTTCCCTATCTTGAGAAACAACCATATGGAAACTACGGAACTTGTTGGGAACTGGTGAATTCTTACCCAAATGCTCCATGTATAGTATAAATATCTACTAACGTTTACCTCTAGAATGACCTCAATGTAGGTTAATAAAACGTACGTGGAAGATTTGGGTTATATATGTCAGTATACCAGTATACCAATCTACCATTGGGGCAAGCACTTCTATGAAAACTTACCCAGGAAATCCCAACTGGAAGGAAGATCAGCCGTTGCTACACCTGGTACCCCCAGGAACTCCCAAATCTAGGAGGCCCTTTGACAACAAATCGTGACGGTGACCCACTCAGTTGACGCTGGCATCACCAAGGTAACAACTGTGGCTTCTGAGTGAGACACACGGCATCCAAGACTTGCGAGAAGGCACACCACTCTCACCGCTCTTTTTAGCAGCCAAGATGTCATTCAAAATATTAACTTCATTTGGAACTTAGGCGAAAAGCGCCTCATGCAAGGATTATGAAAACCTTCTGCAACGACTAAACTGATTATGTTCAATTTCAACATAAGTCATCGAACATATGAACACAGCTCAGGCTGGTGTACCTCACTTCCTGCTTGAAAGAGAGTAGTTGTATTTCTGGGCATGTTATCACAAACAAATGCTGGGACCTTCCAAGAGCAGCATTTTTTGGGAGGGAACTCAGAAACAAACCTGTGCCCAAACAGTCATGTTCTAATATCTTCACCAGAATAGAACAACTGTCTTAGTTCCTGGATTCAGGATGACAACGGCTATCTACAAGGTGGTCATATCGGCATTTTAGCAGTGACGATCATTGGCCACGGCCATGGCCACCAGGCCACGGCTGTTGCCTCCCCTTGGCACCAGGATTTCGGGTGGTGCACTGTGGGATCCAAAGATGAAGGCACCCCGCTGGTTGTCTCGTGAATCGACCCTTGTGAATCATCAACCAGCAGGGCCTGCAGCAACAGTGTCCTTTGTTTTCACCACAAGCATAGGCCTTAGTGGTGCGGCAGAGCAACCAAAGAATTCTCGAGGGCAAACAATATCAAAGAATTCCGGATCACCCTGGCAATCAGAGGTGTCTTATCGAGAAAAAGAACTGTTGAATTTGGTTACATTTACACTGTTTTGGAAAATGCAATTATAAAAGATGATAAATCATGGCACTTGACTTCCTAATACTTACTACATTGGTATACATTGGTTGCTTTTCCATTTGGGGAGCAGCTCCTTTATCAATTGACGGGTCCATCGGGACAGGACATCCATGAAATTGGGATGAATTTGGGATCGACAGTGAGCCCAGGAATCCCACATGAAGCCGCATATGAATTCACACTTTAATTGGCTGGTGGTTTCAAACCTATAAACGTACTAGTCAACCAACCAACCATTTGATGGTTAATAGTGCGGAAAATGAGATTGTTTGGTAAATTAGATAATGATGAACCTTTTCATGTTGTTTTTGACAAGGAAAATAGAACATGTTTAAAACCACCAGCTAGTTATTCTTCCAGCAATCATTCTTTGGTTGGACCCCCGAAAAAAGGATTGATGAATCATCAAAGCAGGCATGGATATACTCAAAAAATGGCTGCAACCAACCACGAGACATGTTTACTGCTTGATGTATCGAACCACAAATTGATAGACTAAATCCCAAGTCATATTTGTTTCGAACATTTGAACATGTTTGAATCAAGCCAGCTAGTATGATAAGTTTACTCAAGTAGATATAAATGATTGATGTCTTGATCATATGAGCTTTACCTTAGAAGTTCATCGAACATCAGTCAAACATGGATTGACTGTACTTCATAGTCTTTAATGTAGGGATTGCTGAAGGGATAGATGCATATCTACCTGGTGCGAATGACATGAGTGAAACCGCGTGCTTTCTAATAGCTAGGTGCATGACTAGATTAATGGATTTATATTTCACCAGTCCGCTGTTTTGATGCATGGGGAACAATCATACATTTCTCTAGAAATTACAACTTACCTATACAGGAGCTGGGAAATACTCGGCAAGCCCTGCAAAAGGAAAAACAAAACTATGTATGCCGATTTGTGTTCTTGCAATCTAATCATCTCTCATTATCCCGTAAAAAAAAATATCATCATTTACCAATGCAAACATCAACCCTGGTGATTGACATAGATCCTTGATCGTTAAGCATGGTGATTAACATTAGAATTTGTCATTTACCATCAACTATAGTAATTGGATATGTCACATAAACGGTGCACCCAGGAAAGTGTCAGTTTCCCTATTGCATGGTAATGATCGCTATTGGTTGGTTAGGGGTACCACCATGACTATGGACAAACCCAATTCACCTCCCAACAAATATAATGGCATATAGCTGTTCCAGCTACCATTTGACCACTGAAACCCCAACCATAGCAGTCAATATTGACTGTGTATCATTCACCACAGTCTAGCATCAAATATCCAACCATCCATCCATCCATCCATCCACCCATCCATCCATCCTACTAACCATCCAACCATCCATCCACCCAACCATCCGACCATCTGACCATTCAACCCCTAGCCATCCATCACCCATCATTGGATCCCTGAGCCTCCGACCTCCTTAGTTTCACACGTGGAACCCGTGGAAGTCCACGTCTGTGAGCCGGGAATGGGGTCCTGCGCAGCCAAGCACGGGCCCTGGTGTCAGCGACCGACGGGGGTAAAAACAGTCCCAACAATTTCGATGAGGTCAAGACCCCTGTTTCGATGGGACGGGGGGTAAACCTGTTTTCGATAGTCCAAGTTTGGGACTACCTGTCCTATCATAGTCCGACCAACGCTTTCTTCCGGGACAGGGTGATCCTATCTTACCAGTTTCGATTGCGTCAAGGTTTAGCTACATGGTGGTTTCTCAAAATAGGGGACCCCCTACATCATCATGAATAATCATTCTCGCAATAAACCAAGCACTTTTGGGTGATTACCCCCATGGCTTAAGAAACCATCATATTGGTCTTATTGCTGGCTCTATTCCCCTGTCATTAGCCACTATATTCCTCTATAATCCATACAGTTGGACCTGGTTAGATCCGTATCAATGGATACCAATAGGTTGATGCCTATCCTGGATGCTCGCAGCCTCACCACTCCCCTCCCAGTCCTCTTTCGGAGGTGCAGGATCCTCCATGGGTGTGTCACTTTCACTCACGCCCTCAGCGATCTCCGGAATTGGGCGCTGTGTCGTCATGGTTCGTCATGGGGATGGGTCATTAGATCCAGCGGAAACCAGCAAAGTGGATGATCCAATCATTAGATGAAACCATTAGCTAATTAATCTAATTAATGCTAGTTACATCCATTTTCATGGTGCATCCAGCTCTTAATAAACCGACCCTTTTGCTGTATCATCATTTGCTGCTGATGTCAGGGCTGCACAACTGGATCGTTAAAGGGGTCCACTGCTTGGTGGTCTCCAAGGTACCACGTGGCCATGTCACTGGTGGCGATAGGGCGATGCCAAAAATGATCGGTCATTAGACAAGTCCGCCGGCATTCTCGTGATGGTACTTGGATGTACTTGGTTCGACTATACTTGGTGTAATTAATGCATATGATGGTTTCTCAAAATAGGGGTACCCCTAAATCATCCATTAATAGTCATTTATAGTAATAAACCAACCATTTTTTGGGGTCCCCTATTTTGAGAAACCACCATATGGCTGTAGACATCCTTCAAATAAGCGTGTGTGATAAAAGTTGCTGGTGTGCCATTCTGGTTCTGTGTTGTTGGCTGGTTGTAGGTTGAATAGTTGAAACCACTCACCAGTTTGAGCATCATTCTCTGGTTGGTTTCAAGCCCTATGAAAAATATTGGTCAACCAACCATTTGTTAATCATTAATAGGGAAAATAAAAAATGGTTGGCTGATAGACTAATATTGATGGTTATTTGTTAACCATGTGTTTATTTTCCCTAGTGATGGTTTGAAAACCACCAACAAGTTCTCCTTGGTTCTTCCCCAAAAAGTGCTCAACCACCTTGATGACTGTCCACCCCAGCCGCTGCGCCACAAAAACCCAGGAACTGTTACGGCAGGTGACTCCTGCGGCGGTGCCAGCCGTGTCCGGCAGCAAATTGTCTGTGGTCGCCACCAACCGAATCCAACTGTTGAGTGAATTTTCAGCTGATGGTTGGAATGATAGTGAATGATAGTGAATGAATTTCACCTGATGGTTTCACCTGGTTTCAGCAGCAAAAAAGTTGAGTGATAGTGAAATTTCACCAGCAATTGCCGAAGCGTTGGTTAAAAATTGGTTGACCAGCAATAGCTGGTCGGTACGCAGCATGAATTGTTGAGTGAATTTTCGCCTGATGTTGAGTCTAGCTGCTGAATGAACTGCAGCCGAAACAATGGGTTGCCACCAGCACGATCCCGAAAACCAGTGCAGCTGCACTGGTCACATGTCGACTCGTCATGTGAGCCATGCAGACAGTTTTAAATGTGTTTCTGGGGGTCAATAGCAATCCACCCTGGCAAACCACCATTTTTGGACGGGAACTGCTGGGGAATCAGCTATTTATGATGGATTTTCCATTGAAAGGTTAGTTTACCAAAGGGTAACAATCATTGACAACCAGGAGAACAAAGGCTATGACAGTGACACGCAGCAACCGCAGTTTGTTGTCAGGGACAATAACCATTCAGAACTACAATCAGTAGCATGGTTGATGATGGATACCCATGGTTCCTAAGAACATACTATGAAATAACATCATCAACAAAATTGGGGGGTACAACTTGGAACCAGTGTTCACCACTTCTGACCATTCCCATTCAGAACCGAATCATCTGGTTGGGGATTCTAATCCATCTCCTAGTCCATCCCACAAATATTAGCTAACCAACCATTCAACCAATCAACCGACCGACCGACCGACTAATCGGACCGACTGACCGACTGACCAACCAACCAAGCATTCAACCAAACGTATACTGGTCGACTCTTGATTGGCACTGGTAAATTGCTGGTCAACAAGCATGGCCAATAACGATGATGAACTGTTTAAATACTTGCCAACGAATCGTAACAATCATTAGCAATTAATGATAATCCACCAATGATTGATGATAGTTGATGTTGGTAATTATTTACTCTCATTAACTATAATGATAATCAACTAATGACTGATCGTGGTTGATGATTATAGTTGATTAATCTGTGGTAGCTGTCAACCATTCTGTTTATCGTGGAGTTGCCGTCCCAATAATTACAGTAGCCATTCACCATCAGACATCGTGACACCCTTCATTACTATGTATAACCATTGATCAACCATGATCAAGCACCGTATACCGCTACTCACAAGTGTCCTACCTCTGCGAAACAATTTGACCACTGTTGACCAAGATTGTCACTTATGACTTTTTATCCACCATTGTGAAGCATAAACAACCATTTCTGACAAGGGTAGTTACACATTCTTCAAGATAGTTGATCCGTTAGCCATTGGTAATCGTTCCCCACCATGAGCAAAAAAACATAGACAATGGTCATTTTTTGGTAAGACCTTGACTACTACGGCTGCTGCTTGAAAATTTCTTACTGACCTATAGTGCAATTTAACCATTGTGGGAACTGATTATTGTGGTTGATGATCATGCTTAATACCCGATTAAGCTATAATGAAACATGGTGACATTTACCACCCAGTATGGCTGTTTCTGACCCTCAAATTCACAAACCGATGTTGACCAACTGCTTATCACTAATTACGATTATCCAGCATAGACCACTATAGACTTCAATAGTTGATCTATAGTTGGATATCATTGGTAGGACCAATCATTAACTATCATGAGCTTTCACTATTGCTTGACCAACTATAGACCACTACTCGACTGACCACTCAACTTTTTTCCCAGCCGTACCTTGCACTGAGGTTGGTCACAAGTTTGCAAGGCATCGGCATAGGTAAGAAACACTGCGAAGCTAAAACTCTCTGTTATTGGCTTGATTATACACAGACACGTCATTCTGAAGGCATTCTTCATATTCAATTCCTCCAGGTTTTTCTTCAAGAACACTTTTCTTGCGATAGTGAAACAAACCAATTCTATATAGCTAGCTATCAACTATAGCAACTGATCGTCACAATGTGCTTATTAACTTTAACTATAGCTCACCGGTTAGTTAACCAACTATACCGCGACTTATTAACCCACAACTAGCCATACTGACTAACTGTAACTAACCATAGTGACTTACCGTAGCAATTATATAACCAATGTAAATTACCATAGCAACTAGCAACTTACCAAAGTCACCAACCATAGTGAATTACCATAGCAACTTAGCATGGTAACCAACCACAGTCAATGACCATAGCATGTATATAACCAAATTAAGTAACCATAGCAACTATATAACCATAGCAAGGCACCATAGTTAACCTGTTGTTGAGATCAAAAAACCATGGTAACTAACCACCTATAACTACCTTGCTGTTCACCCCTCAACCTTGCGCAACTGTGCTCCAGTGGGACTTGTCCTTGCATTTCTGGCTAACCAGGTCGTACTCCAATAGACCGTTGCAGCAACACCTGGAAGCGCCGTGGTGGCAAGCGAACGCTTGGGCAGGTGCCAAGCCATGGGGGAACCAGCCTGGGCCCCACCAAAAAAATCCAAAAAATGATCATTTTTTCAGGAACTATTGGTTGACTGGGGGTACCACGTCATGGCTTGGCACATATCCAGTCATACCCAGTTCATGATGGGCGATGGTGGGAACTGAACCCAGGGATATGTAACCATGGGTGCACACGATGAAACTTTGATAGCTTCAGCTTGAAAGACGATCATAATTCAGTACAATACATAGCTATGACATCAATCATAGTGGTATAAAGTTTGTTTGTCGCCATAAGAGTGACCAAACCAGTGTTACTTAGTCAGGAAAGCAAATGATCACTATTATCGTGACGTTGCCTGGCAAGCGAGGGATGTAAGGGAACCACTTGGTAAAATCAATTGAATATTCTAACATCAGCTCAAAGAATGACAGGAACGATCGCAATCATGCCCAAAACTTAATGATCAATGACTGGTGACTAATGCATTATGGGTGAATGATGCTAACACAGTGATGAATGGTGAAAGACCACTTACAAGTTCTATGGCGATTCATCACCCCATATTGTGATGATCATCATGCTATGGTTCAAAATCACTGGTGATCATATGCTGAATGATGAACGTTGAAATGATGGTATGTACTGATGCTTAACGGCTCAAGCGGTTGGAAGCAATAGAACGTCTCCCTGTAGCCCGGCCCTTTCCGAGCGTCCCAACACGTCCTCTTACTTGCCAGCGACTGGTCAAAAAACAAATCCAGCAGTTTGTCAGAGCAGTTTTTAGTGGTTATATGGTAAATCAATCATATCCCAAAAACACTAAAAACCTAAGTTAGTGGGTATAAGCCATCCAGGTTAAGTTGCATTATGGCAAGATATAGAAGTTGTACAGAGGTGTCATCTATTCAATCTGGGGTTCTGAAACACTTGAGCGCCGTTGCTTGCAGCCATACATACCTATTTGACTGCAATTAGCGTCAATGTCAGGGCGTGGTATCTCCCATTTCACGAACGGTTTGTAGAAATAAGTTGAGTTACCTGCTGGCAAGCTGTGGAATGTTAGGCATCCGTCCTAATTGGTTTTCCTTTGAAATGTTCGCAACAGTGGCAGTGATGTTCGGGCAAAAAAACAAAACCAGCAAAAGGGGACACCCAATAACAAGGATTTCTTTTGGATTGATTGACTCTTGGATACTTGGATGTGCAGATCCAGGATTAGTTTCTTGGCATAGCTCGCTTTTGTAGATGACTGATCTTTAGGTGGATGAACTACTCAACCCATATCGTCATGACGAATATGACCAGTTCAGTCAGCAGCAGTGGGAATAAACATTCTTTTGCACTGTCACCAGCAGCAACATGTGTAGCGCTGGGTGAAACTGACCTGGAGCGCATGGCCACAAAGAATTCACCCATCAACCGACTGACCAATGAGCCACCCAAGCAACCAACCTGACTGTGCAGTCCTGAGTTCCCAGGCCCAGATCCACATTTATGCATCCCACCTGCTGTGCATAGGGGATAAGTTCACCAAGAAAACTATAGGGAAAACAGCCTGGCTAATGATGGGGGAATCAGGGGGACTAAGGGTTTTGACCCACAGAAACTAGATATGCGAGAAGAAAATTGATGCAAAAGAGAGGGTTTAGAGACAGGGCATAAGAAGCTAAATTGAATCTTGCCCATCTTCCTATAGGTCACATCTTTGGTGGCTCCGCGTCGCCACATGCTGCCTTTCATCCAGTGGTTCAACATATATTGATCCTGTTCGTAGCAGAAGCCAAAATAATGAAACAATATTGGGCTCGTCATGGATTTCAACAACGGAACTTGATCACAAAATATAGCAGGGAGATGCAGGGAGTGTTTGTGTGTGTACTTAAGAATCTCAAAATAGACATATCATATCAATTAGAGAAATAAGAAAATGTGGATTGTAAAGATCTTCGTCCCACCACCCCCGCAACAGGCTTCTGAACGAAGTGAAGCAATCTGTCAAATGAAATCACTGAAGGTTATCACCTCTAGCCTCCAACGGCTCTCTATGGGTGACATGGATGTGTGTGTGGTTGGTTAATAACTGCAACCGGCCTGGAGTAGATGTGTTTGGTCTTCCGCGTGGACTCCATAACGAAAAACCATTTGCGCCTATCCGGAGAAATATTCTGCTTCAATAATTGCAAGACATTCTACTTCAACTCTCAACTTGCTGAGTTCTATTTCAATGCATTCTACTTCAATAGTTGCAAATGCTTTGGTATTCAGCCTCTACTCGAAGTTGTATGAAGCATTCTGAGCATGGGAATGAATGACACTCCAACACCAGTATTGTTTACTCCAACACCAGTACAGATATACTAATCGTACCAAAATCCAGTCGGTAGAATGGCAGGTCAAATATCAACCGAATGATTTCCATGGCTCAGTTGTAAACCTAGGTACAGGTCGGTGCAAGGACAGGAGGCTACCATGATCAACTAGGCCATTGACATGACTGCACTCGATGTGAAAGCCGTCACTGATGATGATTGGTTAGAGTCCCCACACACAGATTTTTTTATGTAGCCCTTGAATGGTGGTGATATAACGATTTTGATGGCGCTACAATTGTGATGATAGCGGTGATGATGATGATGATGATAGCGGTGATGATGATGATGATGATGATGGTGATGATGATGATGATGATGATGATGATGATGATGGTTGTGTTTTGTGATGATGGTAGTGTTGTGTGATGATGGCAGTGTTGTGTGATGATGGTAGTGTTGTGTGATGACGGCAGTGTTGTGTAATTATGGTAGTGTTGTGTGATGATGGTAGTGTGATGATGATGATGATGATGATGATGATGATGATGATGATGATGATGATGATGATGATGATGATGATTGGTTTGCTTTTGCTCTGTCATCATCTCATTCATCATTCTGTTTGTGCTAGACTATTGAATATTGCGTATGATCATAGAACCATTGTTCACCATATCAAGCATGGTCAATCCTATGTTTGTCTGGAGCACTAGCCCATATTATTAACCGTGGTGTTTAATTCTATTAATTCCCATGATGACATAACCAATATACAACCATGGTGTAACCATTTTCACCAGGACTACTGATTCCTTAAGCCTATTGGTTGTGAACCATCATACATGTCATGGTTCTTGAGATTAGCTGCTGACACGCCATAATGGTTACAAAACCCTATTGGTCGATAAGAAGCGTGGGCAAAGACACATTATACATAATTAACAGATTCAACAACTAATGTTAATGGTCATTTGTTCTAGAACCATTGCAATTACCCCTGTGACATCCTTAACAAACATTTAACCTTAATCATTTTTGATCATCATTGACCAGGCACTAGAAACACCAATCCACTACATTAACTGCTGTATTAACCACCATTAGTTGGTTATTAACCATCCATTAGTACTATTTTTGCTTCACCTTGTTATTACCATTGTAACTGATCAAAAAAAATCATGTATATCTACCATCAAAACCATTCAACAAAGCTTTGCTATTACCATTATCAAACATGAACGATATTTACCATTTTATATCTACCATTGTACATTACCATCATCATATAATCAATATGTATATCTATTAACAAAGATACATCAACTAATATCAACCATTATGTTTTTAACCATTTGCTGAGTACATATTTACCATTACAACCACTAAGCAAACCTTGTCATTACCAGCAGTGTCAACGGTTCCGCGCTGGGCGTCCCGGCGATTGAAGGTGCAAAGGCCAAACCTCACGGGTCGCACCGCGTCACCGGGGCACCCAGCTGTTGGCGCTTCGGTAGCGTTTGGGCACCAGGTTCCCGTAGAAGGGCAAGATTCAAACCCACAGAAATAGGATGAACATGCCATATTTGGTCATCTATGGGATGCTCACCAGGGGGGTGACCCACAGCCATATTGGTGATCGTCCCTTCCAATGCGGTACATCGATGGATAATGGAGGGGATGTCTGACGTGGATGTTTGGTGAATAGTTGGTTCAATCATGTGCACATATGTGCACTAACATAATTAGTTTAATTGGTTAAACATATAACATTAAACAACTGGATAGTTGGTTTAACAAACAAAATGCAATACATAGTAAAGATCGTGAATCCAACGGGCTGAAGATGAAAATCATAAGACTGAAACAAATCATGAAAATGTTGACGGTCATGGTGTTCTTTCACGTTCAAGAAAAGCCAGCTAGGGAGGCGAAAGTAAGGATGTTGACCATGAAAACGATATTATTGAGGAACCACCATGATTTGGCTGTGATCAACATGGCTTCGTCAAAGCATTGACCACAGACATTCCCAACGCATGGTTTGAGTACCACCCCAAACCACCTACTATAATCACCACATGGTGAGGCCATGCCCTCAACAACATATTTTTGAATCAACTTGGAAGGAAAACAACCTTTGACGAGGGGGTACTCAAAATCAGTGGAAGCATGATGGATCCAAAAATGATTGAATAATGAAATGCATGCTTTGAGCAATGAACCAGGTAATATTGTAAATGTGATATGTTGGCTTTGAAATATGAAACAGGTACAACTGTAGCCTCTTTCCAAGAACAATATCATGATCACGCGATTCACTATCATTCTTTGCATGGCTGTGAAGATCATCATGCTCACCCTGTGACTGCCATGTTTCAAAGTTATCATGTTTCCGAAAACTCCTTATTGCTTTGTTCACCTGTCCTTCTTTTGGTGAGTGATTACCCAGCCCTCTGTATAACTATTGTGTGGGCAAAATCTTACACTTTCCCTATCAATTATTTTTGCTACAAATCCTTTTGACGTACTCATTTTCAAGATCGCCCGTCTTTATTAGCAACTAATGTTACATACTACCAGTACTGACTACTAAACAAGATTAACGACCATTAATATTAGTTGCAAATAAAGGTTGATGATTGATGATGCTTGATACTAATTTCATGGGGTTGATAGCCAACGATGAATGACCATATTCAACTAGAGTAGTATTTCTTATTCTCAACCACGAATCAAGGCTAACCATAATCCAAAATCAACCGCGAATGTTAGTAGAAACCCTAGGACCAAACCCAATGATTCACAACAAATTATCAATTTACCTACCCATTGTTATTGGTGATTCACATCAACTTATCAATTCAATGTTTACCAAGAAAACATTAAAACAATCCACAACAAAAGCAGGGAACGTCATCTCCTGCCCCGACTCGCCTCTTATTGTGGAAGCGACTGCCTTCGATCTGAAGCCTCTCAACCTCTGGATCCTTGTCGCCTCAACAGAATGAAGTGGTGAAGGTCGTGACGATTCATGGTAGATCCATAGCCCACAAGCTCCATGCATGCTATATTTGTAGGTAATTTGATTCGCTACAGTTCTGTTCTACCTAGGTAACTATTTATATAGATAATTTTCTAGGTCATAGTTGCAGGTATGTATTAGCACACCCATGTCTGGTATTACTATTCGCATACACTTGAGTATTTTTTGAGGTAAATGTTAGTAACCATTGTGTAAACTGGCATCGGGGTAATGGTTCTACTGGGTCAAGGGCCCATGTACTCCTAGCTGTTCACGGCCTTGAAATGACCATGACCTAGTGCAAACCAATCATGGTATACGGTGGTTTACTACATGCAAGAATCAACAATCCCAAACAATTCGATTTTCATGGATACTGGATCTGTTTGTTCAACGGTATTGATGAAGTGGTGCCTGTATTGGGCTCCTCAAACCATTTTCTCTTCATTTGTGACACAAATTCATTACCGCATCTCTGAGCTCGGTGGATTGCCCTTAGGATCTACCATGGACCGTGAGTCCATGAGTGGTAAGTCAACTGTTGCACCATGGGTCATGGATGGTCACCGATGGTCATGGAGGGTCGCAGATGGTCATGGATGCTCATCGAAGGTCATGGATGGTCACTGATGGTTACCCTATTCCCACCGATCTAGTGCAGCAAACCTGCGGCGACAGTAGGGGGAACCGAAGACGCAGGCGATTCCAAAGAACGTACCGGTGATCATCTGGTGTTTCTGAAAATGGGGAACCCCAAACATGGATGGTGTACTAATGTATAAATGTTTAATATTGAATGATTTGGAGAAGTCACCTGTTTTGAGGAACCACCATTTTGGCAGGCATAGTCGTTCGTTATGCTCAATTTCCCCCTCAAGTAACTAGTTGGAGCAACCCCATGGTTTCATGGTTCTCAATGGTCAGATTTCAGGCTCTTACTGACAATATCTAACCATCAGCCCAAAAATCATGACATTCATAGCAACTAAGTGACTAAGTATATTGAACAACCACCAATCGCAACAATTTCATGGCTCCCATGGTCCCCAAGTTGACAAGGGTGCCGTTGCTGCCGCTGTTGCAAACCTCCTGGATTCTTCTGGCACTTGTGCTCGCGAAAGGTGGTCCCCACATTGCAGCAGCAGTGTTTCCTGGAGCCCGGCGGTCGAAACCGCCACACAAGTTGCCATGCCGGGATCAAGGCTGGCGCCAAGGGCTGCCATCCGGGACACCGATGAATATTCCAACCATTGCTAGCGCCTCTCTGCCAAATGTTGGGCAAAAGCCACAGCCAAAATTGGGACCGCCGGCCGATGATGTTTCGGATCCATTGTGGACAATGCTGGTCAAGAACTGTTGTATTCAGAGTACTTGATGCTGACGACATTGTCGTTTCTTAAAGTGGATCCCACAAACATCCTGTTGCGGGTTGCCCTCTGAAACAACAGCTTAGTTTCCGAAACGCCCATGCATCTTATATAAACGTGTCTTACGGATCAGCAACCATCCATCGTTGACGAAGAACCAGGAACCGTTCTGGGTCAAGTCAGAAACATGGTGGTTTCTCAAAATGCGGGTACTCCCAAATCATGCAATAGTAACCATTTGTAGTAATAAACCCATTCAGTTTCCGGAAAGACTACTGATTGCACATTATATAAACCAGTTGGGCGACTTAAGAACCGCGGCCCTGTTGACACTGCGACAGCAATGTGATGGGCTTTGCGTTTTATGAGGTCATCTCGGATTCAAAGCGGTACCAAGCAAGTCCTTGCTCGTCCTTGCTTGTCCTGCTAATTGTAGATCCAGGCATTTGTAACCCCCTATATTTGATGGTACATCAAAAGCAAGATGGAACCAATAAAACTTTCAAGTGATGGTACATAAACATCCAGCAGCATGTTCGTAAATCTTCATATTGGAGTAAACCATCCATTAAATGATCGGTAAGTAGGGATGGTGCAACTGAACGAATGGACCTACCATTAATTCAGTGCCATGTGCAACCATGGCGAGCCCCTGACAACTGCTTGTGCAGATCCAGTCAAGACAAGGGGCATATCGGGCCCGCACTTGTAAGCCTCAAGGCGGCCATGGATTGCTGGACTGAATTTGAACTCGATCAGGTCATGGCTAATCAGTGGTTGATGATTAGTGCTTTGAACCAAACCTTGTTGAGAAATAGCATCTGATTCAATCACTCGTGGTGATTTCTCGAAGTAGGGATACCGCCAAATCATCCATTTACAGCAATAAACCATCCATTTTGGTGGTTTCCTATTTTGAGAAATCACCATTTGTTGACACGCTACACAGTTGTTCGTGGGATCACGAGCACGAAACCAAGCGTTGTCATTCATGGTGCCAGGCTGTGATACTTCCGATCCACCAATCCGCGGACAGTTTGACCATATAATACAGCCTTGGCTGTCTTGGCTAAACCCGAACAAACAGGAAAGATAGAAAATACTTAAACACATGTGCAGTTTGTCAATCATGGCTATCGATAATTAATGTTCGTTGATATGGTGAATGATACAAGGTTGTTGATGCTTGCCAGCACACGCAAGCACAAGTACACTAGGTAAATCAAACGAAGAACCTGAACACTGGACTGTTGGATCTCCCCATGGTTGTAACATCGCAAATTACTGCACGTTTAACATACTACCAATCGTGAAGTAGCAGTTCATAACGACTGGCCATGTTTGATTGACAAATCTTGGCAATGTTCATATGTATTGTTTCTTTCTATGCCCATCTAACTAGCCATGTACAAAGTAATGGTGTACCAATCTCTGACAAGCCAGGTCAAGTTAGGCATATCAATTTGCATAATCAATGAGTACGTAAATCAATGCATTATGAAGAAGTTGAGTTATCACCCATCAAAAAGTTCAGTTATGAAGAAATTGCATGTGAAAAAGAAAGAACCATCTTGAAACCACAAACCAATTGTTTTTGTTGGTTATTCCCTACCAGCTCCTGCTATCCCAATCGTCCTTCATCACACTCAGCTATCCTTTACATGATTTCAAGGAAGTGATGTTAAATGATGGTTTGACAATGCTGTTCAAACCATGAGTTCACAGCTCTAAACATCTATAATCCAACTTGACTAATAATGTGCTATAATTCGATATTTTACAATTTCAGAACTATCTTAAAACCAAAGCTTGATTACTTGTTATTGATGATTAACGATCCTGATTAAACACCATGCTTGACCAATGTAGAAACACTTTCAAACCACTATCTCTCTAAACCAATCGTAGACAAGCTATTAACCCTATCTTAACAACTAATGGAGTTGCCATTCGCATTCACCACTGATATCAATGAGAAGCCTTGCGTTACGCACTATGTTCAGTATTGAACAAACTATCAACAAACTATCAACAAACTATGAACAAAGGCTAACTACTATTCCCTGGTTCTCCCTTTAACAATCTCAGGATCCCTAGTTCCTTTGCTCCCTCCCAAGCACCAGCCAGTGAACCGCCGGCTATTCCCAACCCCTTGATTCTACCTCCACTCTGACGCGCGCTTGTTTACAATCCCAGTTGCATTGTTCTCTTCGCAGCTCTTCCACCTGAGGAACAGCATCAGGTGGTTGATAGTGTGTTTTTAACCACCATGATTGGTGTTCTTCAGGAAACAACAACTGCTATGATAGGTGGTTATAGTGAGGACCACATCATGATTGGCTTCATGGCAGTTGTTGCTTGCCAATCAATGTCATGCTCGAGAGTTGTGATGCTCAATGAATGGTAGACAAAACAAGTTTTAAACAAGTGGCCTCTGAGTGCCTCTTGAGTCAGAGAGGAACTGTTTTGCCGGTTTTGCAAGCTGGATATTCAAGTGCCCCTGGATAGCTGGTGTCTATGTCTGTTGCTCGCCCCTTGCTATCACAAATGCTTGGCGGTTACAACTCCCAAGTCGCAGCTCGGCGTATCAGAACCTCTGGAGGGGGTCCACCTTAGGATAGAATAACTATCAACAATAGCAAATAGTATCGGAAGGTTTTGTGCAAATACCGGCTCCTTCCCCAGAGGATGTCCCTATCTCAAGGCGTGATAGTTGGGGGCAACAACCCTGAGATGGATACATCCCTCGGAGATAGATACATACCCTGTTCTTTGAGACGTCTCGCACAAACACTACATGTACCCTTCCCAGTCCCACGTATCCATCTCAAAAGAAAAAATAAAATCAAAAAAAACCCTGAGATGGATACATCCCCTGAGATAGTACGCAAATCTGAAAGTATGTGCACAAAGCTTCCTGATAGTAGGGGATAGTAAGCAACAATAATGGTTAAACAGCTAGTGGTTGGTGGTTTCAAAGGAATGAAAATTATCAACCTCTGTTTATCATCGTCATCGAGCACTACTTACCATCATCAACCACTAGTGTTGCTCAGTCATGGTGGCAAGTTCTGCATGGTATCGTACGCAGGACGCCCTTCCCCACTGTGTCCAAACAATGGCAGCAGTTTGGATAAAACCATGGGGTACACCATCAAGTGATCTATGATGTGGTCAGTGGCAAAGATTGGCCAAATCCATACCAACATACTATGTCCTAGTGGCTTTGAATCAATCATCCCGCCCAAACGATTCAAGTCATGATAGTGCGTAATTAAGAGGGATCATTCCGCCAATCATGGTGGAAATTCACGCTTGCTAATGATTTTCCAAGCGTGCCTGGACAGAACAAAACGTATAGAATGCTTTAAACTGCTTGGTGGTTGAACCACCCCCATGAAAACATATGCGCAAGTCATTGCGTGACAACCAACCAACCATTTTCTCAAACTGGAGAAAGTAGAAATGTTTAAAACAACCAACCAGTAACTTGATGTTGGTTTCAGACCCTAAGAAAAAGGTTAATCAACCAAGCCTTGTTAATAATTACTTGGGAAAATAAGAGATGTCTAAAACCACCAACCACGAAAAAACTCATGAAGGTCAAGTGATGTCAAGGGTCACCAGTCGATGCCAGGGGATTCATAAGTTTAACATCCAAGGCTTGGGCGTGTCGAGCGACAGGGAGCGACAGGCCGCAAGCAACATGGGCCATCAAGCATACATCGGAGTTGCCAGCATGGTTCATTTGATCATTAGCTATACCCACTACAAATACCAATACAGACTAAAATATCTAAAACATGTGTGAATGACATTTGTTAATAAAGTTTTAGCTGCAACGTGACATCTTCCAGCTCGGTCCGAGGGACTTTTGAGAACCAGGTTTGGGCTCCGGCATACCGGAATCCTCATCCTCCTGGCCGCTGGGATAGCTTCGAGGGTTCTTGCTATGGGGGTTAGCTCTCAGAGGTCAGTTCTGTCATGTCATTGCAATGATGCATATAGTCGCAATAGCAGACTGGAGGTAGGTAGGAAGTGGTTGTGGGAGTGGTGGAGCTAGTCGTCGCGATAGCTGTAACACTTGCAGTAGCAGTGGCAGTAGCATTCTACATATGCAGTAGTAGCAGTGTCTTTAGTAGTGGGAGCGCGAGCAGGAGCAGCGATAAAGCAATGGTCTTGATTCTTGATTTATCATCATACAGTATTGTATTGTTCTTCTGTATCAAGCAAATAAGCTTGGGCAATCCTGTGTTTTGTTTCCTAGCATCCAAGAAATGTTCGGTTGTCAGCGTCTGTGTGTATGTGTCGAGTAGCATCCAACATCGAAGCCTGCTCTGCTCTGACAGAAGATCATCTGGTGATCATGGATCGTAACCGGCCGTCGACCCCTGGCTGGAACATACCAACAGTTGTCCCCAGCAAGTTGATGAATTGCTGCACGGGCTGATCGCCTGACAAAAGTTGCTAAGTTGGTGGACACAACAAGAAACGACCAGTGCATGGCTGGGCAGTGTTCGTTCAACATCAACCGACTCCCATCGCTCCTGTTTCAGCTTTGCATCCTCGTCGTCGGCTTCGCCGTTGTCGGCTTCGCCGTTGTCATTTGCTGCTTCGTTGGAACCGGCACTCTCTGTCACTTTGTTGCCGCTGCCCGTTCCATTGTCTGGCGTCGGATGGGAGTAAACTAAACCTTTGGTTGGGAGATGTGGGGAGCCTACCATCGCTAACCATCAGTTTGGCATTTTGGGAGTACAGCACCGACAAAGACACGGGAGTTAAAGATGCAACTGCTTCCCTATGATCACAAGTTACCAGTGGTCATGGCTAGAAATTCACGGCACCATTTTTGAAACAGTGCAAAACATGGCAGCACGTTTTCAATGAGTACAATAAATACAAACAATGATAAATCATGCAACTATGTTCAACCAGTGACGTGTTTTTCTTTCGGGCAACCTGTTAAGTGATCTTTCAACAAATGCAAACAACTTCACTTAATCAGAACTCCAGCAACTTTGCATCGAACTTTTGAAAACACTTGCGTGTTCAAATTAATTGTTAAACGGCCCACTTCATTAACACACCTCATCGTTCTATTTCTAAGAGTATATTGTTTACTCAAGTTACTGTGTAAGGTGGTTTCTCAAAATAGGGGTGCCCTCAAATCATCCAGTTTCTTAACCATCCATAGCAATAAACCAACCATCTCTAGGGTCCCCTATTTCGAGAAACCTGTACATATGTACTCATCCATGGACCAGACTACATGATATCAATGGCTGTGGGTGGTTCAAGGGTCAAGGCATGACAGTGCCCAAGCACAGCTTCGCCATCCACGGACTTCGCAAAGCTCGGCTCTGGTTGGTGAATTGATGGAGGCATGATGGTGAAAACAAGATGACCAGTGTGAAATGATGATAAATTGTGGTTAATGGATGGTTAATGGATGGTGAATGGTTGGTTGATGGATGGTTAAGGGATGGCCAAGTAAGGCAAATGATGGTCAACAACGCTGATAATGATTCGTAATACTTGACCACGTTGAATTCATGGATTACAATGGCTACTTGTTGCTTAATTGATCAGTGAGAATGATTAATTGCTATATAACTAATCATAGTTTCTCTGGTCATCTTTACCAACATCCGATTCTGAATGTCAACTAGGGGGTCCCACCTTAATGTGTCAAAGCCATTCAAGACAAGTGCAATGCTGTATTTTTTAAGGCTCCAAGCTCAACAACTCTAGTCTTTTAAGGGAAAACCCCACTCTAGGCTGCATGGATCATTATTAGTGATCAATCTTTCTGGACACTGGCTGAAGGGAATGCAACCGAGGCTTGTAAGAATTTCCCGTTATTGGAATTGTGTTTTGTTTGTCGAATGTATCGATTTATCAAATAACATCAAGAAAAAAATGACAGAAAGGACATGATCATGTGCTCCTAGAACTCACCGCTAAAAGCTGGTGGATAATCACGGTTGGCATACTTGTGAAATTGTGTGAAATTCATATCCATTTGGGGCTCGTGATTATCAACCTATACAACACATATTTCCTGGGCGGGCCTTCAATGTCGCTCAGGAGCTTTTCCTGAACAAGATTTGGATGGGCAGGTTGGGCTGGTTCAATGTCACCGGCCCCTGGTGATGTTTGATTTCATGGTTGGTGATTCAGCAAAAAGACGTATAATTATGCA
Organism: Symbiodinium kawagutii; assembly: GCA_009767595.1. Taxonomy (NCBI): domain Eukaryota; class Dinophyceae; order Suessiales; family Symbiodiniaceae; genus Symbiodinium; species Symbiodinium kawagutii. The sequence continues at coordinate 292,589 of VSDK01010480.1, read as the reverse complement.
TCACGGTGTCGTTGGATGACTGCCATTAGTTGGGGGGGCTCATACTACAATACTGATGGTTTGGGTTCTATAGATGTTGTTGCCATCTTCAGTACACACGGTACATCAAATTAAGCAATTAAGTCTCCAGGCAGGGCTTTGTCCGGTGGAAAATGCGCTCAGAAGGTCCAGAAACAACGGAATCATGCAGAACCCAAACACTCTATGTCTGGTGAGTGTAGGTATATCTACATTTATTTTGGTACTCATTTCACGTATAAGATAACCCACATGTGGGTACTTACACCATACATGGAGCATCTGGGGAATGAACACTGTAGAACTGCAGAACAAGTTGAAACACAACTTCCAGGGATCCTTGAACACGAAAAAATATTGCTTCCACGACTGCAGCCTGAACTAGAACCTAGTTGGCCGAAGATCCTCAGCCAGAAACAACACCACAGTTTCAAGTCCTTTGGTGAAAGTCATTTTGAGCAATACACGCTTGCTCGGATCGCAACAGCTGCAAACTTGCCCCAGCCTCGTTTTTCAGATTCTGCGCCAGATTCTTCTCTTTCTTCTCCAATTCATTTTCTTCATTTTTCTCTTCATCATCCATTTTTTCGTCCTTGGCACTGCAGCGTTCTGCAGGTTGCAATTTAGCACGCGTCATGGTGTAGATCCAAGAAGGGTTCACCTGTGAATCTTGGACATGAAATCATACGAAAAGCCTGTTTGCAACACCTTGTAATAGTGGATTCACATAAATTAATGATGGAGCTACGACAACATACACGACATTTTCTGTTCTTCTGGTCGAGTCCAAAACACACAAAAGTCATCACATATTCGGTTCTGCTCAAAGAGTCCAAAGCACAGAAGAGTCATCAGTGGGTCCGGTTTCAGAAATTGATGACTGGTCATTTGGCAGTGGGTCAAAACCCTGTTACCCTGGTTCTCCCTTTTTAACCATTGTTTTCCCTATAGTTTTGTTGGTTACTATTCTGCATGATTGGTTGGTTAACTGCTTGACCCGTAGCCATTTCGGACTCAGAAAAAGTCACCAGTTCTGGTCGTGGTTCAATTCTGAGTGGTTCAGGGAAGTGCAACAGCCCCATAGCTCTTAAACACGCCTCCCCTTCGACCTACAGATCACCTCAACTGGTCAACCCAAGGGTTCAACCCAAAGCGCCCCAGCGGAGGTCCATCCCCGTGACATTGCTGGATGATTGCAACGGTTGAATCCGGTCACCCAGTATCTGGTCAAACTTACATTAGTTTAACATAGGTTTTAGGGGATAATGAATTGGAAACTAGTGTTTAAACATATTATTTGTTTTACATTAGATTCAACAGTAGTTTCCATCATACATCAGTTGAACACTAGTTGGATGATGGAAATGTGGATTCAACGATTCAGCAACCCTGGTTGACGCATTGGCCAGAGAAGATTCACTTCTGCTTCGGACTCCATGCTCAAGGAGAGCCTATAGCTACCAAGAAAGTCCTTGAAGAAACATGAGCCCCATCTGAGCTACTCGGACTACTCCTATCCAGATTCATTCTACCGATTGGGCCCTAGGTCTTCAAAGACAGAAAGAAACCTGCAGTATTAGGAATGATTAACCCTTATCAGCCATTGCTCACCATTGTGAGCCAGTATCAGCCATCACCATCATCCACCATTGCCAACCATTATGAACCGTTCTCAATCGTTGGGAATTCAATATGATTATGGCCAGTATTTAGGGAGGGATATCCAGTCATTCAATCAATTTCAGCTATGGGCGTTACCTGACCATTATTCACTCATACAAACCTTTTGACTAAACGATGACCCTTGCGTAGAGAAGTGGCTCAACTGCCAACCACTACTTGCACCCTTCAAACCTCGCCGGGCACCCGACCTGTTCATTTTTCTCCTCCTCTTTGTCGGCCTCCTGTGGAGCACGGTGGGTTGCAGTTGGTTGCTACATGACTTGTTTTTTTTTGGCATTTCAGTTGCATGCGTACATACCACAAGTCAGAGTGATCAAAATCTGTACGAATGGAAATCATGAATGAGATCCTCCTGGTCACATGTGTGCCAAACGAGAATCTGAAATATCCACGGACCAACAAACATATCATGAGCATCACCCAACCAAAACAAAAAAGTGAGTTGCTGATATGCTTCAGTATTCAAACTAACCGACCAACCAAAACCAAAAAATGATTCGCTGATATGCTTCAAAAAACATAAGATAACCAGTGTTGCTGTGGGTCAAGGGCCCTTGCGTCGCTGTTCCCCCAGCGACCAGCAAGGCTGTGGGGATGGTACCAAGCCTTGAGGGCATCCAGATCGACTTCTTCATCAACAGGCAAGTCCTCTGCGGATTTGTTGGCTTTCGGATGTTGCTATGGACCCAAGCCTATGCTATGATTCTGATCCAAATAAACCAATACAATATCTCTGTATGTAATTGCATACATTGCATACATGTAGATTTAAATACGTACAATCATTCGAACAGAGGCAATAAATATCAATACATGTCATATCATGTGAAGAAGGATATATTTACTATGACTCCCTTGACTGGGATTGTGACTGGCCTTCAAAGTTCCCGGCAGCAAACCACGCGGTAAAAATCAGGCGGTACTGTTGTGTTTTGTAAACATATACGCTTGACATCTTGAATTAAAGTCGACAAATACAGGATATATTTTGCCGTTACTTTATGAGTATTCAAATCAATAAAACCAATATATCATGCATATCATTACTAGCATCATGTCTAAACAACTAAGACATTCTTCGCATCATTCTTCGCTCAAAACCCGTTTCACATGACCTGTCTTCAGAGCAATGGACTTACGATAGACTAACCAGAGAACAACCATTTTCATAGACTTGGTCAATGTTTTCAACGTATCCAACAGTCTTGGAACCCTACATCAAAGCTGCTAAAATCAACCCCAGTGGAACGATTGCAATCTGATTGGTTTGTCAGTAGGGAGCTCTGGCCGCCACCTTATACTATGATCCTGACCCGTATGAGGCATTTGTTTCTTCGGGGAGTCAGCAACATCCTATCGTCAGCACATGCATCTTTGCAAATGTGCTAAAGTACATCATTAATGTAAAAAATATGTATATATTTATGTATATACATATTAGTGTATATACATTCACGTGAGTAGAAATCAACACTTAATATATGAAACAGAACATCACTCACATCGGCTCTATCAGGAAATGCATATGTGCATGCAGGTGTAAGACAAACACATAATTAAAAAACATACATTCACATCTTGGATCGTTGCGGTCTTATTTTCTGTGGGCACCACTATTGATATCGTTCATCTTTTTCCCCCGTTTGCCTCCACATTGTTCGCTTCTTCCTGGACAGGTTGGCTGCCATGTCTGGATTCCAATGTGGGACTTCATTGAACCGTAGCTTGGTGAACATAAGTGTTGGGTGATTGCCAGCAAAATCAAACTGGCAACTCTTAGGCGTGTTGTGAACCAGCAAATTTCTGGAAAAAGGTAAGAATCTTGCAGTGATACAATAGATGGACAAAAAACCACTCCGCGCATAAGGCATGCACCTCCGTACTCCTGTTTTGAAGGATTGTTTCCTGTGCTATCCAAGGATTGTTTCTTGTGACTTGTATATGCATACGTTTCATATTACTTTCTTCATTTCCAAATATGGATCTTTCTCAAAATATGGGTGCTCCTAAATCATCCAATATCAATTGTGGAATGATAAACCAACCAGTTTTGGGGGTTCCCTGTTTGAAGAAGCCACCATACTTTGTTCAGATCAACAGGGCATATCATATCACAAGAAACACTGCGCAGGTCCGAGTCATGCACAAGGCGTATAGCAAAGTATGCCATAAAGTGTCCATCCCTGACATGCACATCAGGGCATATAAATATAATATAGACCGTATAGGACACCCTCACGTGAACGTTGGACATTTGTGACTTGCACAAAGAGTAAAGGCTGTATAGCATCAGGCATCTTGGACATCCGTGACGTGCACATACCCCAAACGAAACAGATAGCTTGCCCATCAGCATCTCCGGCAGGCGAGCGTATCGCCTACCATGGCATAAGGGACGTAAGGTTAGGGATAAGGAATGAAAATGCACACATCGGTGTGGTGCCGGTGTTTCCAAAATGTAGTGTTGTAGAGTTGAACCAATGAACCACAATGTGTGACAAGTAATGCTTGGCCTAGTGGGGCACCAATACATTTCAGGCAAATGCTCAAAATAAAATGTCTGTAAGAATGTATGTATGTATGTATGTATGTATGTCATTTGTCAGGGCATTGTAGCTCACCAGGCTGTTGTCCATCAAAGGGGGTGAAAACATAAAAACAAATAATTAAACATATGGAAACATATGGAAACATATGGAAACATATGGAAACATATGGAAACATATCGAAACATAAAAACAAATAATAACAAATAATAACAAATAATAACAAATAATAACAAATAATAACAAATAATAACAAATAATAACAAATAATAACAAATAATAACAAATAATAACAAATAATAACAAATAATAACAAATAATAACAAATAATAACAAATAAAAACAAATAATAACACATCCCTCCACTCAAGCCAACTTCTCTTCCCATCCCAGCCTCCCAGTTCAACTGCAAAGCACAGCTGCACACATTTTTCCATTCAAAGTCTTTGGTACTTCTTTGCTGGTGGTAGCTTCTCAATGTGATCTTTGAGACCACTGATGATCTCAGCATCTATCTCACCAGCACTTTGTACATTGGAGCTACTCAAGGCATATTCTGCTCTGTGCTTCAAGTGGGAACCCCATTGATCCCAAGCAGCCTTGTGCACTTCTCTAAGTTTGGCAGTCCAATGCTCTTGATCTGACTGTCTAAATGACCTGCTAAAAGAACTCATCCTCAAAGCAGGTTGCCAAGCTGCAGTGAAGCGATGATCATTTCCTGAGATGCCAGGGCATAGAATAGGAACAGGCAGTGCCATCCGGTGAACAGCCCAAGCCATTCTATGAGAAATTGTTCTATCACCCAAATATACCATGCACTCCAACTATGATAGACATAACTAACTGGGAACCCACCATCTTAGGAGAAAGTATGCATGCTAATTACAGCAACCAAATAACCACATGATATCCAATATTAATATTAAAAGAGATGCCTTTTTTATAAAAATCATTGGGTCATTTACATCATACACAACTTACATAACCACTTTAATAGATCTTCTGCCACCCCAACAATTCCAAGCAATGAGTGACAACTTGAGCTTGCAACAAAAGGCCACAATGCAAATGGCAAAGCAGCAACAATTCATGCCACCAAGAAGCCATTCAACCTGATGGAGCATCCTGGTGGAGAAATAGATGCCAGTGCAGCTGGTGTAGAAAATACTTTTGGCCCTCTGATCACAGGAGCCTTAGATGCAGCAGAAGGCTCTGAAGGTTGTGATTCCCCCACACCAGCCCCAGGCACAGGCTGTTGCACCACAGCTGAAGGCACTTCACTGGGCATAGCAAGTGGTGCACTGGGCTGTGATGAAGCATTGGCAGGCTCCACAGTCTCACAAGGTGCAGGCACATCATCATTATCTGAAAACAAGGACTGAGGATCAAAGTCTTCAGGTGTTGGTGGTGCAGCTACCATTAGGTTTTCAATGCCTGACATGTTAGACCCCACAGGCTCATCAAAAACACTGGGAGGTGGTGAAGCCTTGGTAGCATCACTGGCTGGCATGTTAGGTCCTCCAAGTTGACCAGGAACACTGGCAGGTGGTGAAGCACTGGCAGCAGCACTGGCAGCAGCACTGGAAGGCATCTTAGTTTCTCCAACTTCATCAGGAACACTGGCAGGTGGTGAAGCACTGGCAGCAGCACTGGAAGGCATCTTAGGTTCTCCAACTTCATCAGGAACACTGGCAGGTGGTGAAGCACTGGCAGCAGCACTGGAAGGCATCTTAGGTTCTCCAACTTCATCAGGAACACTGGCAGGTGGTGAAGCACTGGCAGCAGCACTGGAAGGCATCTTAGGTTCTCCAACTTCATCAGGAACACTGGCAGGTGGTGAAGCCATGGCAGCAGCACTGGAAGATATGTCAGGCTCTCCAAGCTTGTCAGGAACACTGGCAGGTGGTGAAGCACTGGCAGGCTCCACAGTTGCAAGCTCACAAGGTGCAAGGGCATCACCATCACCATTTTCAAACAAGGTCTTAGGATCAATGTTTTCAGGTGCTGGTGGTGCTGGGTCCTCACTGAAAGTGGCTGCAATTTCTGCTTCAGTGACTGGCACAGCTTCAGCTGTAGTTTTTGGCTTCTTTGGAGCCCCTCTCCCCCTGCCTCTTCCAAATCTGTGTTTCTTGGCTGGTGGCTCTTCGGCTGTGTCAGCAATAGCCTCCTGGCTTCTTCCCCTACCCCTGCCCCTTCCCCTACCCCTTCCTTTACCCTTTCCTTTACCCCTTCCCCTGGGGATCAAAGTGAGTTCACCAGACTGTTCAGTTGGAACTTTTGGGTTTTGAAGTCTTTTCCTTTTCAACTTAGCTTTCTCATTTTTCACATCAGGATCATTAATATTTTCTGCATCCTGCTG
>VSDK01010480.1:264555-285970 GCA_009767595.1 Symbiodinium kawagutii | reverse complement strand
AAGGTCAGACTCATCCCCTTGGTCATCATCACTTTTGATTTTCAAAGCTGACCTGTCTAAGTAATCTTTTGTTTCTTGCTCAGATTCAGAAACCACTTCTATTAATTTGGTGTAGCAATCCAATTTTGAAGGTGCCCCTTTCAAAACAATTCCCAAAGAAGCAAGCACATCCTTGGTCTGCTGCACAGTGATGTCCAACCCCTGTTGGATTCTTGCTTTAAGAAGAGCTACTGGTTCCCCAATCTGCTTTAATGCAAGAGCACCATGGTCACCTTTCAAGACAGGCACTACAGGCACATCCTTGAATCCATCTAAGGCAGTGATGTACCTGAAGACAATAGCACTTTTCTCAGGGGTGGGTGTGAAGAAAAAATGCTCAATGCCAGGTGTGGAACCATCATCTAAAGATTCAAGCTCCAAATGCCATCCAATGAAACCACTAGTTGACTTACCCAGCACCAAAAGTATCTCACCTGCATTATCATCCAGCAAAACAGAGCCTGGGTCACCAACTAGGCAGGATAGTTGGTGTGTTTGCTTTGCAAAGTCATGCTTCATTAAGAATTCAAATGCAGTTACTTCCTCAAATTGGCTAGCAGCTGAAGTGCTTGGCCAGTAGTGTTGGCCTGATTTGTGTTTCATCATAAGTTGGAATTCTTTATTCATGGCATGGCTTTGGGGATGAGTTAGTGGGAGGACACTGGGGATCTTAGATGCCTTGGCCTGTGCCATCTCCATCTCAGAAATGCTGATGTGAGGAGTTTTTCTAGACTGCAAGATTTTGGCATCCACACAAGATTTAAACTTGTGGATCCTAGATCTCTGGTTATGTCTAGCAAGGCGAAGGGTATCTTTTGCACTCTGATGAGTGTTCTCTATGATTGCAGTATCTCCCAAATGCTGGACCAATGTTTTCATCATGGCTGTGGCCCCTGAGCTGCTTTGGAAAAGGTCCTGCTCATTTAGCAAATAACACACTCTGGCCACAGACCCTTGAAGGCAATGCACAGCATCTAGCCCAGTGATGTGTTTGCCTGCTGCATGCATCTGCTCAAGCTTCAAAATCTTGGTCCACTCTGCCTGCATCTTCTTTCTGGTCTGCAATGCAACATCCACACCACCTCTTGGTGCTGCAAGAAGGGCTGCATACCTAACTGGAGGTCTGAGGTATTGGGCAGCCAAGGACATAGACCTTTTTGCTAAAAGTTTTGCCAAAAAATCAAAATGGATTTCCAACCTTTTCTCTTGGGTGGCTGGGGAAGTGGCTTGGTAAGGGTACAACTCTTTTAGAACACTAGGGGTTAAAAACCCTTGGATGCCAATGTCAAAAACCTCATCTAGCCATGCTCCACTAGCTTTTTGCACTGTGTCCTCAGCAACTTGCTCTGGAGTCTGAATTTTTCTGCTCTTGTGGCATGATGCGACCAGGATGGCTGGCCCAAAAGTTTGATAAGGAGTTTCTGGAACATGCTGGCAGGTGTTACTAAAAGAGGGGCCAAAGCCCATGTGCCATGCTTCATTTTCAGCTGTTGCAACTCTTGCTTGCTGGTAAGTCCTGATGTTGGCATGCTCAAAGATTCCTCTGGCCTTACAAAAGTCAAGCAATTATCAGGGGTGGGGTTTTTGGATTTGTGAAGCATGATAAGTTTGGTGGCCCAGCACTCACCTGAATACCATTTTTCACATTGAAACCAGCTAAACCATCTCATAAGTTTCACTATGGGGCCTAGACTCCTGATATTATTCATGCTCAGGAGCGACTTAAACAAGTCTTCCCTCCCCTCTGGCCCCTCAGGTTCCACAATCCCCCTTTCTTGACATATCCAAGGGATGAAGCTCAGGAAGGGTTCCTGATGAGGGGAAGAGGCCTCCACCAGGTCCTGGGCCATAGCCTTCTTCTTCTGGAACCATTCCTTACTGCCCGTAGGGCCATAATTTGTGTTATAGAGGAGTGAATAACTTAGGAAGCATTTGTACAAGTCACCTTTAGATTTCCTGAGGCAATCTCTAACATCATTCCAGCCCCTGTGGAAGGGGTCAAAGACTATGAGAAGGCTTAAATGCAATTTATGGGTTAAATAGTCTAGGCCTGCTCTGTTGATTCCTCCTTGGTCACTGATAGATACTAAAATAGGTGTTTGGGAAATGTTAAAACCAGATGGGATCTGAAGTTTTTTTTCATTGGTCTGGGTATCTTTAACCCACCATTGATTACCTTCCCACACCCTAAGTTGATCTGCACCCAAGGGCTGCCATAGCAGGTTTTCTGGAAAATGAAATTTTTCTAGGGGCATGCCAATACTTTTTAGTGCATGGCTCAAAGCTCTAATTTCATTATAACCATCCACCCTAGTCAATTTGTTGATGGCACCTAGCTTCTGGATCTCTGGGTCAACTTCATTCTTCTTGACTGGCTCCATGTTCTGGATAGGCAGGCAAGCTGCCATGCCATTGGAGCCAGCCTGGTTTGAAAACACCATTGCCACCAATGTTTCTATGTCATAGGAGCTGGGGTCCCAAGACACTGCAAAGTGATAGCAATCCTGATAGCACTGCTTCATCTTCTGGCAGTAGAGTCCTACTGCCAGAATGTCCTCAGCTGTGACCAAGGAGGAATTGGAAGGGACCAAATCCTGGTGAGAAGTGGCTGCATCTTTCCTATGGTGCCTGATGCCTCTCATTTTTCTGAGGAATGATAATTTATTCATCCAAGGGACTCTTCTTATTTTGCCTTTTTTAGTTCTGAGCAAAGGAGCTGCCTGAATGGGGAGTTTGGATTTGACCACAGCACAATGTTCCAACATCTTGGAGCACAAAAACAAAATCTTAGGCCACACAAACTGCCCTAGGAAAACCCAAACCTTTTTGGTAGCTTGGTTGTTTTTTGCCCAACAAAGGAAAATAAGGATGTCCCACAAAGTGGGATGTGTGCTGGCTGATGTGATTTTGTAGCCATTGAACCCTTTTGCCATTAGCATGTTCCAAGCCAACATGAAACCATTGTATCTCACCAGAAGGGAATGAAAACCTTTCACAATTCCAGTGGAGTCAACTTCTAAGCTTACATGATAATATGTTTTGTCACCACCATAACATATCCCAGGAACAGCTTCAACAGATTCCAAAGCTGCAGCTGAGAGCTGCATGAGGCACACTAGCAGCTTGAGGGCATTCAATTTTGCTGTGGTTGCCAGCTGCTTAGTGGATCCAAGCAGGGCCAGCAGAACCAAAAGAGCACCACTTCCTACTGAATGCTCTCCTTTGGATGATGATTTTGTTCCCTGGTACCTTACCTGGCCTGGGCTCATCTCTGCCAAGTGCAATTCATGCATGTGAAGATCTTTGCTCCTGCTACAGAACTCAAAATGCCTTTGGTTCTGAAGGCCTACTGCATTTGAGACTGTGCTCCAGTCCCAGAAAGCTTCTCCTGTTTTAGCACAAACTGCTGCACTCAAGCTGGCCTTGCCATCCAATGCACTGATGATAGCAGGCCTGATGGCTAAGGACTCTTCAACTGAAGGGTGATCAGGCCTGACAATGGTTTTATGTGATGTTACCTTGGCAAGCTGCTGAGTGTTGTGGGCACCAACTGCAGGCTGCAATGCAGTGCTGGTCACAGGCTGCAATGCAGTGCTGGCCACAGGCTGCAATGCAGTGCTGGTCACAGGCTGCAAGGCAATGCTGCTACCACTTGGAATGATGCTCTGATCAGCCCAATGCTGATGCACATTGAATGCATTTGAGCTATCAGCTGTCAAAGAGGCTACCTGTTCATCTATCAATGCTGGGCTTGGGGCCATTGCTTCACAACTGGCAAACACAGGCATTGGCTGGGCTAAAGTTGGCCTGGAAATTGGGCAATGCAAAGGCATGGGGGCTGTGGCAACATCACTGGCATGATGCTCAAGCAAGGCTGGTCCTGCTAAACCACTCACATCACCAGGTGAGGATGCTGGCAAGACATGCTGGAAATTATCCAAGGATGCTGTGCCCTGCAATGGCTGCACTGCATAACTGCTGTAACCCACATTGTTGGCAAACACACCTTCTGGAGTTTCAGCTGGTGGTGGGCATGGCTGGTGCAAAGTGCTGCCAACCATGGCACCTAGATCACTGGCAAAGCTGGCATGGGTATGCATAGGTTGGCTCACACCAGCATCCATGGTTGGCACAAGGACACTTTCCATTGGATGGGAAACAAAGCTAGCACTGGCATCATCACTGGCATAATGATGCTGCATGGCATTGCCACTCACTGGAGCTGCACTGGGTGAGGATGCTGGCAAAGCATACTGTGAATTATCCAAGGGTGCTGTGTCCTGCAATGGCTGCACTGGATAACTGCTGCAACCCACACTGTTGGCAAACACACCTTCTGGAGTTTCAGCTGGTGGTGGGCATGGCTGATGCAAAGTGCTGCCACCCATGGTCCCTAGATCATTGCTTTCAACTGGTGTTGGGTATGGCTGGTGCAAAATGCTGCCATTCATGGTACCTAGGCCATTGCTTTCAGCTGTTGGTGGGAGCTGATGCAAAGTGCTGCCACCCATGGTACCTAGATCATTGCTTTCAACTGGTGGCTGGTGCAAAATGCTGCCACCCATGGCACCTAGATCACTAGCAAAGCTGGCATGGGTATGCATTGGTTGGCCCACGCCAGCATCCATGACACTGCCCTGCATGGCTGGCACCAACAAGTTTTCCACTGGATGGGAAAAGAAACTAGCATTGGCACCATCACTGGCAGGGTGCTCAAGCAAGGCTGGCCCTGCCAAACCACTGGGCATATTGGTTGAACTATCATCACCACCCACTGCCACTGCACTTGATGAGGATGCTGGCAAACCATACTGGAAATTATCCAAGGATGCTGTGTCCTGCAATGGCTGCACTGGATAACTGCTGCAACCTACACTGTTGGCAAACACACCTTCTGGAGTTTCAGCTGGTGGTGGGCATGGCTGATGCAAAGTGCTGCCACCCATGCTACCTAGATCATTGTTTTCAACTGGTGTTGGGTATGGCTGGTGCAAAATGCTGCCACCCATGCTACCTAGATCATTGCTTTCAACTGGTGGTGGGTATGGCTGGTGCAAAATGCTGCCATCCATGGTACCTAGATCATTGCTTCCAACTAGTGGTGGGTGTGGCTGGTGCAAAATGCTGCCACCCATGGTACCTAGATCATTGCTTTCAACTGCACCCATGGCACCTAGACCACTGGCAAAACTGGTAAGGGTATGGCCAGGCTGGCCCACACCAGCATCCATGACACTGCCCTGCATGGCTGGCACAAACAAGTTTTCCACTGGATTGGAAAAGAAGCTGGCATGATGCCCACCTGGCAGATAGCCAGCTGGCATGTGTGTCAGCATATTGCCTTGCATGGAAACAGTTCCTTCCTGGCTAGCTGTATGAAATTCCGAAGGCAGCTGATGATGCAATGCTGCACCAGCATTGGATGTAAAAATGCTCTGCAAAGGAAACCCTGAAGCTGATGATGGGCCTTGCACAATCTGCTCATGATGGGTGGGCATAGTAGGCTGTCCTAGCCACACACTTTGTTGCATACCCTGTTGTTGCACTAACAGGTCTTGTGACCCACTGCTTTGGGGGGCCAAGATCAAAGGACTTGTGAAAGAATCACCATATTGCAAAGGCATTGGGTTGGGCACACAAGGCCCCACAGTCTGCAAATGTGGCTCTGGTGCAAAAGGGCCTACTGCACTTGCAGGCTGGCTTTCCTCACTGGCAAAAGTAGGCAAGTGGTTCCCACCAAATGGCTCCATGGCCAAGTCAAGGCAAAGCAAATGCACTTAATGTTGTGAAGTTCTGTTCATGTGCCATGTTCAACTCATTGTCTTTAGCCCTGGTATGGCTTACACAGCCCATGATTTAATGGAAGATGCTTGCCTATTTGCCTTGATTGTTTTTGAAGCTGTGTTCCTATGGGTTGTTCACCTTATTGCTTTCAAACTTTTAGCCCATAAGGGCCACACCACTGTCACACCCATTTCCATATTGGTTTTCTAGCCCACCTGCAAATGAGTTGTCATTCACAAGCAATGAATTTAATGATTCTACTGCTGTTCAACTGTTCAAGGTACCCTGCTCTATTCTTCCAGATGCTTGGGCCACACCACACATCCACAGCCATAGGTCCCAAGGCATGTTGTGAAGATGTTGGGATGTCATGGAAAGTGTGGCATGGCATGCAAACAGCTCATTAAATTGTATGCATCAATACCTGATGTTCTCCAAATCACTTTGGTGGTGTATAGTTGGCACCCCCAAAGCCTAATGCAGCCCATTGGCCAAAGTGCTTCCCACCCTCCCCTTGTGTTCCACCATGCCCTGCTGGCATCACCAAACTGCCATGCCTGTTACAGTTGTACCCCACATAGATTTGATGCCCCCTGGGATAGGAAATTGTTTCAAGCAGCCCAGTGCTAAACATAAATAACAATACTTGAAACATTATTTGTTTCACCTTATGCCTGAAACCCTTGGGCCCCTACCATCTTATTTCTGCTGTACTGTTGCATGGCCACCCATCTGGCAACACCCCAAAACATTTGCAGAATTGGCACCCAATTGGTCTAAGGATTCTGGTAGTAGGACCAAATGCATTCAATGCCCAATAGAACCATTATGGCAACCTTTCTAAAAAAGCAGTTTGTCAACATAGTGCACCCCAGTAAATGGATGGTTTTTTTACATGCATGGCTAATATGTGATGAAATGGCTATGAGTACCCCTGCTTCTCCCATTATCTACCATTGGTTTGCCTGCTATCATTGTTGGTGGTTCTCAGTAAGGCCCCACAAGTAATGGTTGACTGTGTATAGAAACAACACCACATCTTGATATATGCCCAAACATTTCCATGTGTGAAATGCACCAAACACATTTGATGTTTGGATGCAGTGCCTGGCATTCCCCCAATAGTTGTTTGGCATCCCCATAGCCCTACACAACCTATGAGCCAAAGTGGGTGATAAAGCTGGGCAACATTCAGAACCACCTTTAAACAATCCTTGGTGAATGGTAATTTCTGGATAGGCCCATGGTATTTGTTTACAACTTGTGGGTGTCCTTCCAGCCATCATACACAGCTGCAGCCTGAATAAATGCCACATAAGCAAACATAGCCATACTAATTGGTTTCAAGGCTCACAAAACATATACCCAGTAGATCCCCTGTTTTGAAAACACCCTAATACACCAGGAATAAGCCAACAAACCATACACTACCTGCAGCCCACTCCAGCAGCCCACCAAAGCTGATGTTTTCACCACCACAAAGAATCCAGCAAAAGTTGGTGGGCACATTCTGCCAAAGAGTGCCTGGGCTTTGCCAAAGGGGGTGGCCAACACAGCCAAGCCACTCATACACACCCTTCTAAGTGAACCCCCACCCCTATCACTTCTAGGAGTTCAAGGGAAAACAAATTTTCTATATTTATCCTGAACACATTTGAAGGGACCAAACTTGGAGAAGGCTTTTGGCCCAAACATAATTCAAACTCTGGCCACTGGCTGGCTAAGCCTACCAACCAGAATAGGGATCCACTAATGCCAACCAACCAAGCCCAGTCAATGCTAGCAGCCATGGCTGCCCAGTAATGATAGCCAAAGTGAACCAAATGCTTGGCAGCCACTACTGGTGACCAAAAGCCATGGGACAAACACTAATAATTTACCACTAGCCACTACAAGTAACTAATTATACGACATTTTCCCCCCCCCCCCCCCCTGCCACAACCAATCTTAACTAATCATAGGCTAGGTTTACAAAGCAATTGCTAGTTAGCAAACCTGGTTATGAACAGCTATCAATACCAGGTCCCACTGAATGGCCCTTAGCATTGCCAAGCTGCCATTGGCCAGTGGGGAAAACTGCCAAGAAGTGGTGCATAGCTTTCCTGAAAGTGGTGCAGCTGATGGGGCCATGTGTCATGGCTAGCAGCCAGCCCAATACCAGCCTTTGGTGCCAACACTCCCCAGCAATTTTCCTGTGTGATGAAGCTGGTGGATTGGCACCACCAATCCCAACCCCCAACCCATTGTCAAGTGGCCATCTGTAGCCACAAGCAGCCAATGGACCCAGTTGCAAAATAGATATACCAAAGAAAGTGTCCTTGGGTGCAAAACAGCTGGGAAGCCCATGTGGGCCAAAGAAAGCATTGAGGATTGAGGACACATCTTTTTTAGGGTAACCATACACACTTTTGAATAACCATGGCCCACTCCCAAAATGATAGATTGCCTATAATTCAATGGGCCTGGTATGGTGAAGAGCCATGACATATTAGCCATCATAGCAAATGACCCCCTTCACCAAATTCCAGCCCTAAAGGTTGCCCATTTGACCACTTTCATCCTTGGTGACTGCCTGCCAATGTCTAGAAAGAAGAGGAACTATATATTCTTTGGCAGATTGGCTTGATCTGTTTGCATGTTCACTGTTTTGCTTGGGGGTTGGCTACACAATGTTTAACAAATGGTTCTGGGGCATGCCCCCATACATTATATCAATGATAGTCTACCTATTGACACATACTTTCATCAGCACCAGGACTGCCAGCTCAGCAGCCACCAATCACAGGCTACTCAATGGCAGGGGCTTCATTATTGCCAAAGCAATGGTAAAGGCAGGAAACAAAACCAAAGAAACTAGAAAGAGCCATGACCTCAAGCATTATGATGCTAGGAAGCAAAGCCTGGAATTGTTGCTCATACTGCATGGTTAGCTGATGGTGTTGCTTACCACACATGGTAAAATGCCAGCTGCCCCCCAATGATGTGCAGCCAGGGCACCTAATACCATCATAGCATAGCCAACTGAATCCAGCAAGGTGAATAGAGGTGCCTCAAGTACAGCTTGCCTAGTGCATCCATTGAATGGTAGCCCAGTGCTGCCCACCAGCTTCCTAAAATGATGCCAGTCTATGAATGAATTACAATAAGTGTAGCTTCTTGGCAGGGGGCCAGCATTGTGATAATATGCAGCCCAGCTACCCAGGCCAAGAGAGCTGAGCCTCAATAAGGCTCAGTCTCATCTGGAACCTCAGCAGCCTCATGACCTCCAGGTACTGCCCATAGGTCAGGTCCAGGTCCATCAAGAGCTTTGCAGCATTCACCCTGGGCAAGCACAGAAGCATTAGCCCAAAGTTGGGCTGAGGTTTTCTTAAATAGAACAAACTTAAACTCATGTCATATGATGCAAGTGCTACCATGTCAAACATAAAACACTTGGAAACACCCATGCTAAATAAATACCAAGGCACCACTCAGTCCAACCAGATTCATAGGTTGTCACTAGCCAGAGCTCCCTTCTGTTGCCCCAAAATATCTTTTGCCTATTTGTCACTTTCTCCTGCCACCAATCAGGGGCATCCAAAGCCATTCTAACTTTGCTGCTGCTTCTTGCAGCAGCTCTTGCCATTGCCACAGCCACAGGGAGCTTGGCAGAAAATACTAGTTTGGATATCTTTTTTTGAATAAATAGCCTACAGTCTCTTGAGCCCAAAGAAATTGGTACCTCAATGTGCTTATTTCCAGCCCATCATGTGTTCCAAGGACCTTCTGTGAATTAATGGCATCCCCATGCCAATGTTAAATTCCAGCATTGGCTGGCATCACAACCAACCCTCATGGTATAGCCAAGCCATCCATTCAAAGCCAAACCCAATATTGGTTGACCAGCTATTAAACTTTCTTGGGGGAAAATGTTTACAACCCCAAGCCTTTGGGTGGGTGGGGGGCAGGGGGGCCAGCAGTCAGCACAGGCAAGTGCCCAACAACCAGCCTCTGGCAGTGACATTGAAATAAGTACTTTTGATTATGTATGTGAAAACACATGTGTATAAGTATATAGAGCCATACATGCAAAAGGACAGATATGAAGTGCTGTTTTTTGTGGAGCAGGTTTAAGTGCATATTATAAGCACCCCTGCTGCATGCATATATGCCTGCATGGATGGATCTACATGTCATGATTCAGGGTGTTTGAAATTGTTTTTATGCACAAACTAATATCAACATATGTATACATAGACTGACTGATCAAAGCCTAATATATGTATATATATATATATACATAAACTTGTATTGTTTGTTTCTACATGCATGCTTGAAATACAAATGTGTTTGGCTGATTGTTCCAAACTGTTTAGCATACAGTTTTTCCCATTGGTTTTCCAAGATCACACTGAATATAAACAACACTATTTCCCACCAAACAGCATCAGCTACTACCAGCCATCACCAACCATCATAGGTCATGGACAGCCAGCAACCTCATCATCCTCACCAAGCACTACACCGTCATGGGTAATTTGTTCCCACAATACAACCATAAGTTGCAACCATTAAAAACAACCCACCAGAACTACTATAGATCTAATAACCAAATTGATTGGTAATCACCCATTCCCACTCACTAGCACCTTCCCTGCCAACTCAGCAGCATGATGTTTCTCCAAGGCTGCACACCAAAGGTTCCATCCAGGGCTCACAGGCCCAGTGCACATTTGCAGTCAGAATAGCCAAATAGATATCCATTCCTGGATCAGCAAAAGCAAGCAGCAAAGAGCCAGTTGTGTTAGGGTTTACCTGCATTAAAGTGCTACCTAAATAAAACACTTTTAACACATTCAACATGTTAAACAAAACATCCAAAATAACTTAGGGTGAACTCACATCCATCAATGATCTATTTTAGCAAACTTTCAAAAGGCCACAGTGCACATACATTGAAGTAATTTTGGCATTTTTTCAAACCCAATATATGAATTCAAGCTATTCTAACATTGAAGTATCATAGTTATTTCTGTTTTGATTTCCTTTGTTTGGAAACTGGGCCAGATATTAATTTGGCTATAGCAAAGAACTTTTCAATCTTATCTTGTGTCTCTGAAATCAAGCTCTGTACAAGACCTCCTTGTGCTAATGAACTTGCTTGTGCTTTTAAGGGGCCTGGGTTTTAGTTGAATGTGTTAATTCTTTTTTTGAACATATAAATTCAAAAGTGCTTTTTAAATTAAAAAACATATATATGTTTATAACATAAATGAAAAGTGTGTTTTAATATCTATTAAATGTTTTAAACTTTTTCTTGATATATAATATAAGCATCCACTTTTTACACACAAACCAATTTAAAATTAGCAATGTTAAAGACACCACAGATTTGATGCAAACAAAATAAAATCCAGAATAATTGTCCTGAAAAACATTTTTAGCAAAGTTTTCAAAAAGTGACCATGCACATTGCACATACATTGAAGTAATTTTGGCATTTATTCAAACCAAATATATGAATTCAAGCTATTCTAACATTGAAGTATCATAATTATTTCTGTTTTGGTTTCCTTTGTTTGGAAACTGGGCCAGATATTAATTTGGCTATAGCAAAGAACTTTTCAATCTTATCTTGTGTCTCTGAAATCAAGCTCTGTACAAGACCTCCCTGTGCTAATGAACTTGCTTGTGCTTTTAAAGGGCTTGGGTTTTAGTTGAATGTGTTAATTCTTTTTTTAACATATAAATTCAAAAGTGCTTTTTAAATTAAATAACATATATATGTTTATAACATAAATTAAAAGTGTGTTTTAATATCTATTATATGTTTGAAATTTTTTCTTGATATATATAATATAAGCATCCATTTTTTACACACAAACCAATTTAAAATTAGGAATTTTAAAGACACCACAGAGTTGATGCAAACAAAGTAAAATGAAGAATTCTGAAAAAATCCACAAGTTCTGGGGGATGGCCTCCCAAATGGACCACAAAAAAACAAAAAAAAAGTAAAAAACAGGGGGGAATGCTGCCCTTTTTTTGTTTTTTAGGGTTTAGAGTTTAGGGTTTAGGTACCAATAAAAAAAAATAAAAAAAAATAAAAAAATATTTGAAATTCTGAGCTGCCCTTGCTGACTTTTAAAGGCAAATGCCTTTAAAAGTGAACACATAGATACAAATTAGAAAAATAAATTTTCATAAAAAAAAAAAAAATATTTGAAATTCTGGGAGGGTGGCAAAAGCATTATTAAAAGGAATGGAAAAGGACATATTTACACAAAAAAACAAATAAAAACACATAAAAAAAAATAAAAAAAAATATTGGATTTTTAGGTGATAAAATACAAACACATAGAAACAAATAAAAACAAATAAAAACAAATAAAAACAAATAAAAACAAATGATGCCATTGCTACCCAATAATGAACACACATAAAAACAAATAAAAACAAATGATGCAATTGTTAACCAATAAATAAAAACAAATAAAAACAAATGATGTATATTAATTCAAATTTCAGTGATTTTTTCTTACCAACAGAAGCAAAATACAAAAACAAAACATGAATGTAGCCACAAAATGTTCATATATTTATACTTAATATTTAAACACTGCTACTGAAATTAATTAAAATAAATACACAGCCATTTTTTTACAGACTACATATGTAAACAATTCATCAACATTAAACAATGAATTTTCACAACCAGCCAACCATTGCCCTGCCTGCTCTCATCACATGACACATGCCAATGCAGCCATGGCTCACAGGGCCAGGCATTGAATTGGTGGGCATAGCCATTGACAGCACCTGGGAAATGGTCAAGGAATGAATGAATGGCCCCTTCAGCCATAGCACAGAATTGTAGTTAGGTTGGTGATGCAAGCCATTGAATGTATACAGTATGCTGACCTGGTAACCTGGCACTTTACTTGACTTACCTACACAAACATAGCCAAGCTTCACTGCAGCAAGTGGAACAACCAATGATTGCAAAAAAGACCACATCATATGTAGAATGTGCCATGTCTACCAATTGATGTCAATGCTTTCCTTCAATTCAACACTCAGGTGTGTCTGTCAAGTCTTGCATGGTCCAAGAAAATGTGTCTGCACTAATGCACCCACAGCCACAGGATTTGCATGGAAGATGGTCCAGATTCATAGAGTACCTGGGAGATAGCCATGGTATGAAATGGATAGCCATGGAATGGAATGGCAACAATCCCATGGTGGGATGCATGGAATGGTGCATGGCATGCACTTGGAATGGAAACAATCCCATGCTGCTGCTATGGCACTCATTGGGGACATCACTATCACATACAAATGAATGCATTCTGCTGCCAAGGCACTCTCAGGGAAGCATTCTTCTAGGACCTTTTTTTGAACCTTAGCTTTCTGGAACTTGTTGGGTTCTATGCTTTTGCAAACCACTGGTTCTGTCACTCATGATAGGCCAAGGAGCTGCTGGAAGCACTCTCTTCTGGAGGGGCCCCTGGTCTGACCCTGGAGCTTGAAGCAGCAGGTGGCCTTTGAAGCCTCCAGTAGGGTCCAGTCTGCAGAGCTGCTGGAAGCTGGCTAGCTTCTGCAGATTGCTCAGCCCTTCTGGCTTCATTCACAGCAGTCACCTGGGATCTCCAGGTGGCAATGAAATGCTTGTATGGCACTGTGAAAGCAAAGTGGCCAATGTGACATAGAACCTGCCCAATGCTACTAAGTGACCTTGGCATACCAGTACTGCACCATCTGTGGGCGAGCAGACACCATGTCAGGTGGGGCAGCTCCTAAACTCTGGTGAATATGCTCCAACTTGTGCTGCATCAGGTCCACTGAGTGCCCCATAGCATGCCCACAAAGGCAGTTGGTGGAGTCACAAGCTACCTGCAGGGCTGTCACTCTCACCTGGTTGCCACTGGAGAAGGTCCAAACCCACACTGGCTCAGCAGTTTGGTCATCAAACTCCCATCCCCCTGAAATGCACAGGTCATCAGATCCCATGCTGTTCCAAGGGAGGCAAGCATGTCCTGAGAGGAATGCCAATGGGGCACAAGAAACAAAAAGTGGTCAGCTTGTTTGAAGGATGGGGCAAAAGAAGCAAGAAGTGATCAGCTTGCTTGAATCATTGAAGCCATTCAAATTTCACATTAAATAGTCTACCTGCTGCTTACTGCCATTGCCACCAAGAAGCTGAGCCTTTGCTCCTGGGATTCCATAGCCATTGTGCCAGGAAGGAAGGCAGCAGTTGGCTTCCTGAAAGGCATTGACATGGCACCCATGCTTTCAAACTTGGGCTGCCATGCTTGCCATGTTGGAAACCCAGCTCTACAACAGCACAATTTAGCTGAGGGTCCAATCCAAAGGCTGCTGCAACCAAAGCCCAACAGGAGATATAGAAGTGGGTTCCTGGAAGATGTTCACATGAGGGCTGGTTGTGAAGCCAAGCTGCCAAAGCTAAGCTGCTATCTTTGAACACCAATACTAAAACAACACAATTTAGCTGAGGGTCCAATCCAAAGCCTGCTGCAACCAAAGCCCAGCAAGGAAATATAGAATAGGTTCCTGAGAGATGCTCACACTGAGGCTGATGGTGAAGCCAAGCTGCCAAAGCTAAGCTGCTATCTTTGAACACCAATACTAAAACAACACAATTTAGCTGAGGGTCCAATCCAAAGCCTGCTGCAGCCAAAGCCCAGCAAGGAAATATAGAAGTGGGTTCCTGAGAGATGCTCACACTGAGGCTGATGGTGAAGCCAAGCTGCCAAAGCTAAGCTGCTATCTTTGAACACCAATACTAAAACAACACAATTTAGCTGAGGGTCCAATCCAAAGCCTGCTGCAACCAAAGCCCAGCAAGGAAATATAGAAGTGAATTCCTTAGAGATGCTCACAAAGGGGCTGGTTGTGAAGCCAAGCTGCCAAAGCTAAGCTGCTATCTTTGAACACCAATACTAAAACAACACAATTTAGCTGAGGGTCCAATCCAAAGACTTCTGCAACCAAAGTCCAGCAAGGAGATATAGAATAGGTTCCTGAGAGATGCTCACACTGAGGCTGATGGTGAAGCCAGGCTTGGGGAGCTGAAGCAGGGTCACCACTCACAACATCAGCAGAACCATACCCCCCTAAGTTCCCCAAAATGGAAATCTGCTAAGGTCTATGAAGTAAGATGCCAAAGTTTAAAGCAGCTGAGCATCAGAGTCAGAAAGCCCAATGTTGAGCAAGAGGCCCCACTACTTTGAGCAAGCAGCTGCCCAAACACTAGCCCATGTCCAACTTGCTAAGGCAGAAGCTTGCACAATTCCCCCACAGCATTGGCAGCATGAAAAGATGCACTTTCCACAGGTCACTGGCATTGGCAATGATGTTGAAGTTTAGGCTCTTAATAATTTGCACCACTCTGCACATCCAGTGTGTGTTTGGGTGAAACATGTGCTGGGCTAACATCAAAGAACTAGGTATTCTAACTTGCCCAACAAATGAAGCAGTGCAGCCACTCCAGCCCAAGACTTTCTTTTTGCCAAGATCACTGGAAGCATCAGCAGCAGTCAAAAGAGCTAAGCATCCTCAGTTGGAGTGAGGCAGGGCAGCAAAGGGGGTGGGGCATCATGGGGTTGCTTTCAGCTTGCTAGCAACATCCCAACCACCATGTAGCCCAAGCATGAAGACTTGATGAGGCAAGGGAACTTGGCTCAGGGAATAACCTAGCCAGGGCACTGCAAATATCATGGAGGCTCCAGCAAGGCATTGCCCCAAAGCACCTTAATCAGTGGTGTGTTTGATACACACACACATGAGCTGTTGAATGTTGAAGCTATTACACTTTGTGTGCATGGTCTGGCTATATGATTAACTTCATTGATAGGCCCCTTTGGTTTTTGCATCCCCCCATCCACCAAACTTTTCCCCAAAGCCAAGCAACAAAGATCAGACAGATCAGATCAAGGGCATACCACTCAAGGATGCCTCAGAATAGCCAAACCCAAGGTTGTGTGCTTGGTGTATGTTTATTCATGGAAACCATTCACTCCACATGCATGGGTTGGCTCTACCCATCACATACCCAATGTTGTTCCCACTCCCCATCAACCCCTTGACCATGTCCCATGCCAAGCTGCCACCCATAGCTAGCCAACAAAGCCAGCTGCATAGAATAATCCATAGCTTTCCTGAGAGGGGTGAGAGAGGAGTGAAGCTGGTGATGGCACATGTAATTAAAACAAGAACACCCATGAAAAAACCAGCTCACCATGGCCAAGTGGTATGCAACCAAAGCCCATACTTGCTGGATGGTTTGTAACATACTTTTTGTTTGCCTGCTACACCAACTGGCTGTCCCCAACCCCAATCCCCATTGAATAGCCCAATAAAGTTTTTCCAAGCCACCATCCATAAGCCCACCACTGGGCCAGAAGCAAAATCTGGAAGCATCACTTTCCTAGGTGTGCATATATGTCAAACAAGTTTTCACTAAGAAGGGATTGCTCAACACAGTGGCACAGGCTCACCTGCAAAGAATGTTGGTAATCTTGATGAATGCTGGTATCCTTACCAGGGTCATTCTTCCCATGGGCCACAAATGCAATGCAAACCCCAACCTTCACATACAACACTTCCCTGTACACACATGCCAAGACTCAGTGCATGAAGCTGTGGGGCCCAATCATACATCTTGGGGAACATACACAGTACTCATACTCAGCCACCTTCCCCTTGGCCACCATAAGCTTGCAGTACCTAAGGCACAGGCAGTAGGTTGGTCACCCACCAATACCAGGCAGCATACATGAAAGGTCTTAATGTTCCAGCAAGTTCTTGTATGAATTTAATGTGGTTCAGCTGGGTTGCCCATGGCATCTCAAGCAGGTGGAGCACTGAGGGCAACTGGTGTCCACTGTCTCAACAGGATGTTCAGAATCTTCTGGATGTGGGGCTTGAAAATGGTCACACCCCATTGGGAAAAAAAGGCCTTGCTGAGGCAACAGCACCCCACAGGATGACCTGGAGTTCTCACAGCCCTGGTGCATAGCATGATGCCCTTGGCAACACTCCAAAGAGGTTCATGGTAGTCCAAGCTTTTCCCTTGTACAAAATGTCCATCTGACAAGAGATCATTGAACCACTCACACAGGCTTGTGTGGTCTGACAAGGAAGCACTGAAACTTTGCAACATAGTCACCCTCTCTGGGGTGCAAGTGGTGTGGTTCATCAGTGCCTGCACCTCCCTGGCAGTGAAGCCAGCTGTCCTGCTCCTCAAATTCATTTCCCAGGCCCAAGTATGATTAGCACCACCATGATCAGCAATCAGAGCTGCCATTCCTGAGCAACAGTGGCAGGCCCCCCCCATACTACACACCCTGGCAAACAGAAACCAGCCAAAGTCTATTGGGTACATTGCATGGAGCTAGCAATGGCACAAAGGCTTGCTAAGGCAGCTGAGAATCAAAGCTAGATAGCCCAAGAATGCTGGGGAACACTGCCACTACTTTGAGAAGCAAGCTGCTCTGGCACTGGCCCATGCCCAATGTAGTGTACCATCACCACAGCATTGACAACACTATGGTGCTATGAGTTACCACTAGCATTGGCAGTGCTGAAACATGTGACATGACTGAATGCCAAGCCTTTGCAAAGTCAGTGTGTGTGTGTGCATTGCCTGAAACATGTGACAGGGCTGGCATCAAGCACTCCCCAAACCAAAGCTCCAGACTTCTTTTGCCAAGATCACTGGAAGCATCAGCAGCAACCCAAAGAAGCTAAGCATCCTCAGTTGGAGTGTGAAGGCACCAAACAGGGTGGGGCATCACCAGGGCTGCCTACAGATTGGAACACTTATCTACTGGAATTAGGCTACTGTTCAGGACATGCATTGGGAAACCAGCCCAATACCCAAGCTTTTTTTCCCCCAACAAGGCCAAAACTATCCAGGCTGATGGCTACTGGTGGCACTTGTTTCTGTAATGCCACTGGAGCAAATGGCAATGACATTTGCAATGCCCAGGTGAATGCCCTGGGCATGAATAATGGCAGCCCCTAAGGCAAGCCACAACAGGAACATCATAGTCATAGAAGACTTGCATTTGTGCAAGCCCACAGTGCACAACTTTAGTCTCAACATTCATGACATATGGTACAAGATCCTTTGCAGCATTCTGAATCCATTTCACTCTGAAGGACTCAGGGGGCAGCACAGATTGGGCACCCACATTGCCCACAGCCACATTGTCCACATTGTTCACCTTCTGCTTTTTGCTAGCAGGCCCCTCCTCTCCAAGTGGATCAGGAAAAGGTAGGTCAGGAATGGAAAAGACCTCTTCTCCCTCTGGCTTCATCTCACCACCACAAGGATCTGTCTCATCCACAACTAGCCACAAGGATTGGGGCTCTTCAGCATCCAAGATGGTGGGCTGTGCCATGATGATTGCCCCTAGCTGCACCTACTCTAAAAAGCTTAATGGTGGGCTTGAGCCTATATAATAGGAGGCAATCAAACCAACACTGCCACCACCCACAAAAGCACCAGCCCATGAGTAGCCAATATGGAAAACCTTTTCCCACCTGGCCCAACCCTATTCCCAACTCCAACATCCTGCCCATGGCCAACCACACACTGCCAGCATTGCCAAGCTGCCATCCATAGATAGCCAATGAAGCCAGCTCCAAGAGTGGCATAAATGGTCCTGGGAGCATGCAGGAGATTTCAATGAATGGACCACCCACCCATGAATAGCCAGCATATCCAACCATAGCCTATTAGATTTTCCTAAGACTTCCACAACTTTAAGACTTACATTTGAGCAACATCTCCACCAATTGCCCTCCCAACCCCAACATCCTGCCCATGGCCAACCACACCCTGCCAGCATTGCCAAGCTGCCATCCATGCCATAGAGATCCAAAAAAGCCAGCTGGAATAGTAGGATAGGTGGTCCTGGGGGCAGTGCAACTTCTGCAAGTGATTTCACTGAATGGGCCTCCACCCATGAATAGCCAGCAGGTCCAACCATAGCCTATTAGCTTTTCCTAAACCTCTTAAAGGTTTAAGGCTTAACTTTGAACATCTTTTTTCCATTAATTGCCCAACCCTATTCCCAACCCCAGCATCCTGCCCATGCCCAACCACACCCTGCCAGCACTGCCAAGCTGCCATCCATAGATAGCCAAAGAAGCCAGCTCCAAGAGTGGCATAAAAAGGTCCTGGGAGCATTGCAACTTTTGCAGGAGATTTCAGTGAATGGACATCCACCCATGAATAGCCAGCATGCCCAACCATAGCCAGCCTTTCAACTCAAAAATATTTCCATGCAAAGACTTCCAAAACTTTAAGACTTACATTTGAACAATAGCTCCACCAATTGGCCAAGCTGTTCCCAACCCCAACATCCTGCCCATGGCCAACCACACCCTGCCAGCATTGCCAAGCTGCCATCCATGCCACAAAGATCCCAGAAAGCCAGCTGGAATAATAGCATAGGTGGTCCTGGGGGCAGTGCAACTTCTGCAGGTGATTTCACTGAGTGGGCACCAACACATGAAAAGCCAGCATGTCCAACCATAGTCAGCCTTTCAAAAATATTTCCATGCAAAGACACCCAAAAGTTTAAGATTTAAATTTGAGCAACATCTTCTCACCAATGGCCCAACCCTATTCCCAATTCCAACATCCTGCCCATGGCCAACCACACCCTGCCAGCATTGCCAAGCTGCCATCCATGCCATAGAGATCCAAAAAAGCCAGCGTAGCATAGGTGGTCCTGGGGGCAATGCAGATGGTGTAGCTTCCTGCACTTAATGAACACCAACCCATGAACATAGCCAACATGTCCAACCATACTCTACTTGTATTGCCCCAGCCTAAACAACCAAAACTACACCAGCAAGGGCTAAGACTTACCATTGAACCATGTCTTCCCACCAATTACCCAATGCTGTTCCCACCCCCAGCCCCTTGCCCATGGCCAACCATTCCCTGCCAAGCTGCCACCCATAGCTAGCCAAAGAAGCCAGCTGCAAAAGAATAGTGGTATATGAAGCCTGGGGGCAATGCAGCTTGTGTGGCTGTAGCCATGCCCCATGTCCCATGCCAAGCTGCCACCCATAGCTAGCCAACAAAGCCAGCTGCATAGAATAATCCATGGCTTTCCTGGGAGGGGTGAAGCTGGTGCTGCTACATGTAACTACAACTTAAACACCTAAAAAGAAAACAGCTCATGAATAACCAGCAGCCATTTGATAAGTTCCTAGCATGAGCTATGTTGCAACACCTTACTATTTGCCATGGTTTACCCATCACATACCCAATGTTGTTCCCACTCCCCATCAACCCCTTGGCCATGTCCCATGCCAAGCTGCCACCCATAGCTAGCCAACAAAGCCAGCTGCATAGAATAATCCATAGCTTTCCTGAGAGGGGTGAGAGAGGAGTGAAGCTGGTGATGGTACATGTAATTAAAACAAGAAAACCCATGAAAAAACCAGCTCACCATTGCCAAGTGTTTTGCAACCAAAGCCCATACTTGCTGGATGGTTTGTAACATACTTTTTGTTTGCCTGCAACAGCCCAATGAAGTTTTTCCAAGCCACCATCCATAGCCCACCACTGGGCCAAAAGCAAAATCTGGAAGCATCACTTTCCTAGGTTCCAAAATGGCTTGAGGGAGGGGGGGCAAACTTTGAGGGGTGGCTGGCTCAAACCTGGTTGTTTGGTTTAATGGCCTGTAAGTTGAAACTACCATGCCAACATGGTGCAATGTAATGCAGTGTGATGCAATGAAATTGACATATTGCTAGGTACTGTAGTGCAATGTGTTGTATTGCAATAATATGCACTGTAGGACCTGGCCAATGCCATCAATACCTTCACCTCCAAAGCCAACCTCCCAATGCATTGCCAAGCTGCCATCTATAATCAGCATAGCCAGCCAATAGGGCCAGCTTCCCATAGATATGCAAGAGCTACCTGAGTGTGCCAAGGCTGGGGCATCCAATTGGGACATGTTAAAGTGTGCACTGTGAAATGCAACTGGGTTACTCAGCCATCATGTGGGGCCACCTCCCCCTTGCTGGTAGCACTCTCTTTTACATCTTCTGGTTCTAGGCTAGGCTCTTCTGATGCTGGTGCTTTCTTGCTACTTGCATTCTCTGCTTGTTCTTGTGGCTTCTCTTGCTCTGCTGCTGGTGCCTGAGTGGTGGCACCTTGGGGGGCACTTGGATCTGTCTGCATGCCTGCAACTGCTGGCTGCTCTGGCTTTGCTTGTGGTGGGGGAGCACTTGGATCTGGTCCAACTGCTGGCTGCTCTGGCTGTGCTGCTGGTGCCTGCATGGTGGCACCTTCAACTGCTGGCTGCTCTGGCTGTGCTGCTGGTGCCTGCATGTTAGCACCCTGGGGAGCACCTTGGGCTGGCTGCATGGCTGCAGCTGTTGGCTGCACTTGGGGAACACCTGCTGCAACTGCTGGCTGCATTGCTGGTGGCTGCACTGGTGGTGCACCTTGGGGAGCACCTTGGGCTTGCTGCATGTTTGCAACTGCTGGCTGCATTGCTGGTGGCTGCACTGGTGCACCTTGGGGAGCACCTGAGGCTGGCTGCATGGCTGGAGCTGTTGG
>VSDK01010480.1:232237-263622 GCA_009767595.1 Symbiodinium kawagutii | reverse complement strand
CCTTGGGGAGCACCTTGGGCTTGCTGCATGTTTGCAACTGCTGGCTGCATTGCTGGTGGCTGCATGGTGGCACCTTGGGGAGCACCTGGGGCTGGCTGCATGGCTGCAACTGCTGGCTGCATTGCTGGTGGCTGCATGGTGGCACCTTGGGGAGCACCTTGGGCTTGCTGCATGTTTGCACCTGCTGCCTGCACTTGCTGCTGCTGGATTTGCTGCCATTGAATAGCTGCTTGCTGTGCATTGGATGCCCCTTGCTGTGATTGCATAGCCATGTTCTGGTTTTGCACTTGTGCTGCTGCTTGGCTTTGTTGCTGGCCTGGCTGTTGGCTGGCCATGCCCTGTGCTTTTTTCAGCATGTCTGCAATGCTGGCTTGCTTTTGAACAACAGGCTCAAAAGGGGCTATGCTCTCCATTGTTTTCACTGTGTGTGCCCATGGCTGCCCAGGGTTCTGAAGAGCAGCTTCCACCTGAAACAAAGAACCAATGGGGCATGGCATAGACTGCATTGGGGGCACCCTATCATGGAATACCTCAGCCAGGCCCAATGATAGCCCATCTAAGCTATTCATACTATTTCTGTGTGTGGTCAACCCTTGTATCAACACTACACTAACACATTTAATGCATTGATCTTGG
Organism: Symbiodinium kawagutii; assembly: GCA_009767595.1. Lineage (NCBI taxonomy): Eukaryota > Dinophyceae > Suessiales > Symbiodiniaceae > Symbiodinium > Symbiodinium kawagutii. The sequence continues at coordinate 262,986 of VSDK01010480.1, read as the reverse complement.
ATGGGCCTCATGAATCAGAATGGTGGTGGGCAACCAAATGCACATTAGTAAAACAGTGGTGCACAAATATCACAACAAAACAATAGACAATTAGCAGCCAATGTCAAACAATAAGTTGCCTACCCCATTTCTTAAACTACTAAATGCACAAGCCCAACTAATATGCCAACAAACCAAAGCTGCATTCCCAACTGCCCTGGTTTTCAACACCTTGGGGTGCAAGTTTCCAGGGTGCAGCCTAGGGACAAGCTTGGTAAACCAAAGCTGGCTGCTGGACTCTGAATTCCAGAACTCTGAGAGGGTGATCATGTAGGACACTGGGGCTGGTGTCTTCATGCATGCTTTGCCATTTGCATAGATCTTAGTTGCTGGGCAGCCACTTGGCCAAGCAAACTTTGGTGAAGAGCCTGAAGTGGCAAGTGCCCCAAGCAAATTGTAAGGATGGCATTCACATGACCACACATTTGACATGTTTTGGAAAACATGCAAAACATGCAGCAAGGTGGAAATAATTGTCAATGGTTGCAGCTGGTGTTTATGTGGTTGCATACATTTGCATTGCCAAAACACTCTGGTGGAAGCAAAACCAATAGCATGCAACAGTGCATCTTAAAAGTATTTAATGCCCTCAGCAGAACCACACTATGGCAAACCAAAAGCCTCAAACCAAAATCACAAGAAGATGCATCATTCTGATCACTGTCAAGTTTCTGTCTTTGCAATGAACCCAGGCATCCCAGTGGGCAGGTCTGGCATCATTCAAAGGAGTCTGATCTGGTGGAGGATTGCTGGCCTTAGCCAGTGCTTGGATAGCTGGTGGCAACAAAACAGTTTGACACAAGAACACATGGCACCATTCCCACCCAGAAACTCCAAGAGGTCTTCCTGCATAGATGTCTTCCCAGCCATATTTGTTTGCAATCTCAGCCTCAGATGTTGCCAAAGCCCTGGAAGCCCAGAAAGTGTGCAACTAAGTTGGGACAAGCAATGCTGGTAGCTACCAGAAATATAAGCAAACACATATGCTTCCCAGAAAATTGAGCTGGAGCACTACATTCTTGTAGTCATCTGCCAGCTCAGCCAACCTGCTTACACCTCCATTCTTTTGAGTCATTCTGGAAGCAGCATCCAGGAACTTCCCTTTCCTTGGTGTGGGTTCTTTGGCAGGGGCCAGGGCCATTATGTGATTCTAACATCACTTCACCTACATCACTGCAAGGTTCTAAACAAAGGACTCCCAGGACCAAACACAAGAAACCCAAAAGAAAACTCTGTCTATGTGCAACTCCCAGGCTCAACTCTCCCCTTGTCTTTGCACGAAGGTCTCTTAATTTGAGTTGGGGTGGCCATGATGTGGCAAGCCACATGACCATTGATATTTCTTCATCGCTTAATAGATTCCTGGGGCTGAGAATTGCAAACTGATCTGGAATGTGATCATACTATGGCACAATGATTTCACCTGGCTTCCAATCCAATCAAGTCAAATTCAAAGCCAATAATTAACACACTGGGTCCACATCAAGCCAAGATGCCTGGTTCCATCACAGAATAGCACAGGGTCTAAGGCCTTTAACCACCTTAATTGATCTCGACCTGGGATGGGCTGCTAGCATGGATGAAATACATGCCATGGCTAATGTTTGGTTTGGCCACTAAACTGAATCAAAGCATAGCAGCACTCACATTGCATGAAAGGAGCGAGGGCATAAATTGGTTCGGGATTTCTTATCCCTCCCCAACTGTACTGCAGGTACTGGCTTCTGGTCTAAGACCTCACCTCAGATCAATACACATAATGTATGCATGCATAGCCAATGCAGCAATGCACCTGCATGTCACCTTGGGTCAAAGAAACCTTGGTTTGCATTTGTGTCTTTAATTATTCAGCTTTCCTAGCCAACAGAAACACATCACAGAATAGTGCATCAATGGTTTGGCCTATTTGTTCAATGTCCCCCCTATGTGGCAATGCCAGTCTGTCCCACCCAGTGTTTCCACATATTGCCCAAGTTGCTGTCTGCATCTGAAGTATCTTCATCCTTTGGTCCTGCCAGGAAATGGGGTGGCACACAAACACTTCATGTTGGCAAGCACATCCTTCTAGTAACAGTAAAGGTTATGACAAGCTGATCAGCCAAAAGCATGCCAAACTAGGGGGGAAACCACCCTCCTCCCACCCTCTCCTTTTTTATTCTTCTTCCTTTTCTTATCCTTATCCTTGTGGGTTGACTTTCTTTTCTTCCCATGCTTTTTCTTTCTCTTGGTCCTTAAGCATTGTCAATGCATGGCTGATTCATGACATATCCCCCCATGGATTTGTTTCACACACCTTGGACTGCTGAAAGAAAGATGTGCAGGCAAGTGACTTCTCAGAGGAACTGCCTGGGCCACAGGTCAGAGATGAGTGGTGCAATGAAATGGGTTGAGCTGGGCCAATAATAACACCCCCCATGTTTGACACAAAAGCAGGCTGGGAAACAAAGAACCCAATGTAAGTAAAGCCATATCTTGCAATGCCCAAGCACTGGAATAGCTCTCATCAGATTCAGAAGCAGGGCAGGCTGAAGGAGATCTGCTTGGCAAACTGGAAGCACTTCCAGCCACAGGCACCATCTGAAATCCTTGGGCACAAGGCAATGGAATGATGACCCATCCCCAATGAAAGTGTGGTGCCATCCCAAAGGGCTAATGGACATGAGAGGAAACTCAAAGGGCTATATAATGGCATACAAGAGTAAAAACTACTGAGCTATTCCAAAGCACCATGTGCAGGAGCAGGCTGTGGCTGCTGGTACTGCTGAGCTTGCTGAAACTGCTGCTGAGGTGGCTGATACTGCTGAGGTCCAGGTTGCTGATACTGTTGGGGCTGATACCTCAATGCAAACCATCATCACAGGCAGGTAAGTGAAAATGGTCTGACCCAATCATTTGGCATCAAAGTTCCAACTTATAATATGGCACCCAGTTGCCAACCAGGTGGAGGAGCTTGCTGCCAAGTCTGAGGCCTTGGAACCAACAGTTAACCCTAAAGGTAGCAGAGCAGATCTGCCCAAGCAAGGCCCAACAACTCAACACATAATTAATCCCAAGTTGCTCATCCCTCTTGGATTTCTTGTCCCTCCCCATGGCTTTCAATAGCCAGGACAACTGGCACTATCTGGGCCAAAATGGCCAGTCTGAACTCACAGATTCAGACCTCAACCCCACAGCTGGATAGCCACATGTTGATCCTGGGTACCCATCTTCTGTTTGATTTCATCTTATTTTATCATATTTTTTCTTCATGATTTATTATTTTATTTTATTTGTTTTTATTTGTTTTTATTTGTTTTTCTGTGTGACTACTTCAATGAGCAACAGTCCAATGAGCACCAGAGTTCTCACAAAAGTGTATGTATGTATGTATGTATGTATGTATGTATGTATGTATGTATGTATGTATGTATGTATGTATGTATGTATGTATGTAAGCATGTAAGTATGTAAGTATGTACGCACGCATGTATGTATGTATGCGTGTGTATGTATGTACGTATTTAGTATGTATGTATATGTCTATCTATGTCTATATATGTATGTCTATGTATGTGTGTATGTGCGTAAGTCCGTATGTGCGTATGTCCGCATGTACGTATGTATGTATGTGATGGTATGTATGTAATGGTATGTATGTAATGGTATGTATGTAATGGTATGTATGTAATGGTATGTATGTAATGGTATGTATGTAATGGTATGTATGTAATGGTATGTATGTAATGGTATGTATGTAATGGTATGTATGTAATGGTATGTATGTAATGGTATGTATGTAATGGTATGTATGTAATGGTATGTATGTAATGGTATGTATGTAATGGTATGTATATGTGTGTATGTGTGTATGTGTGTATGTGTGTATGTGTGTATGTGTGTATGTGTGTATGTGTGCATGTGTGAATGTAAGTATGTATGTATGTATGTATGTCTGTATGTCTGTAGGTCGGTATGTCTGCATGTCTGCATGTATGTTTGCATGTATGCATGTATGCATGTATGCATGTATGCATGTATGCATGTATGCATGTATGCATGTATGCATGTGGATATGTATGTGCATATGTATGTGCAAATGTTTGTGCATATGTATGTGCATATGTATGTGAATATGTACGTGCATGTATGTATGCATGTAAGTACGCATGTATGTACGCATGTATGTATGCATCTATGTACGCATGTATGTACGCATGTATGTATGCATGTATGTATGCATGTATGTATGCATGTATGTTTGCATGTATGTATGAATGTATGTATGCATGTATGTACGCATTTATGTATGCATGTATGTATGCATGTATGTATGGATATATGTCTGTCTGCATGTCTGTATGTACCTATGTATGTATGTACGTATGTGTGTATGTACGTGGACGTATCTGTGTTTGTACGTGCACATATGTGTATGTGTGTATGTGTGTATGTGTGAATGTAAGTATGTATGTATGTATGTATGTCTGTATGTCTGTATGTCTGTATGTCTGTATGTCTGTATTTCTGTATGTCTGTATGTCTGTATGTCTGTATGTCTGTCTGTCTGTCTGTCTGTCTGCCTGGCTGTATGTATGTATGTATGTATGTATGTATGTATGTATGTATGTATGTATGTATGTATGTATGTATGTTTTTCATTTCTGTGAATGATATGTGTAAATACTTGAATATATTTAGATATAAGAAATAGATAATTAACCATGTTATGCATGTCTGTATGTCTGTATGTCTGTACATATGCATGATATGCTTGTGTATTTATATGTGAAAGGTTTACAGAATCATATTTAGACATATGTACATACTACATATGTGATAAGTCTTGCTGCAGGCTTCCCCAACTTTTGGAACCATGACATCAAGAGCTGGCACAGCCCAGCAGCACCTCTTTCTTCTTTATTGCTGCCTACGGCCAGAGGGGTCAATGGAAAATGCGAAGCCTACCGCATGAGCTATCAGTTGGTGGGTACAGATCTACTTGGGGTGTGCCAGTCTGAGAATTGGTACAGCGCAACATCGGACGGGGCTGTGACCATTGACCATGGATGACGTGCAAATTAGCCATCAGCATTTGTACTGCCATCCAAAACACCAATCCGAAACAAGTCACCTTCTTTTGATAGTTGGATTGTTGGAGCCCTTCCTTTCATCCCACGACACCAATAAACTTTGTGGCACCCTTCAACTGTTCGACAGAAAGAACCTCCGAGGCTGCAGAATTATGTTGCAAACAAAAATGAAGTGTACGAATCTGATTCTCATGCAAAGCTCAAACAAAGTGTTCAAAGCCAAGCTAGTTGGCTTTGGCTGCTAATTGCCTCATTCGACAGGTGAACCCCTTCTCATCCTCATCCTCTTGTTGTCATGCGCTGAGGGTCAAAGGTCAGGACCGCTCCACCCCCACCTCAATCCAGATAAACAAGCTAACAAGCACACAGGGAACATTGCGTTATACACAAATGAACATAACACTAAACTAGCACATACATGCTTCAGTTGCATTATGCTCATTTGATGTCCTGTGGACACCATTAACTATTGACATCGTCCCTTTCCCCTGTTTCGAAGCCTCGAGTTTTTTCTTGTCCTGGATGCACAGGTTTGCTGCCCAAAAGCAAGCATGCATGTCGTGATTCCAATGTGCGGCCTCATTGAACACTAGCTTGATGAACAGAAGTGCTGGGTAGTTAGTTCAGATGGTCTGCAAGTGAGCTAAGTTGGGAACCAGGGTATAAGTTTTGAAGTCATAGCAATGGTAGTATCCCCAACCAGTTTGGTTAGTTCGCTAGGTACCTCCCAATAAAACCGATGAACAGTACTCACTGCAGTCCATTACTCCTGGCCCCTCCTAGGTGGATAACTTGCTTCCAGGATGACACCCAGGAAAATGCTGGCTTCCCCACGCAAAACAGCATTGTGTTTGGACGGCAGGAGGGGTGTCACGATGTTGGGATATACCTTTCGAAATCTTCATTCCTGCACCCCCCGCCCCTTGGGAACTACTGCAGATGATCATCAAATCTACTGGTATAAATAAGTACTGCGTCATGCTCGGCAACAGCCACAAAGAAGTTGAGAACGTGAGACAAGTGACTCGGGAATCGATCGCCGCCATGTTGTGCCAAAAGGCATCCTCTGTAAAATGGAGATCATAACAATCAAAATGCACACATCAATGTGGTATCAGTGATATGTCTGGTCCCTGAAAATCAGCAACCAGTAGTCTCCAGTAGAGGGGTAAACCGTGTGGCCAGAAGCAACAACAAGTCGCAGCACTCGACACGCAATGCCCGGTGTTTCCAAAGTCAAAACGACAAATCACAATTGGTGGCTAAAGGGAAAACGTGTGGGCAAATACAAATATTCTGCGCATGCATTTGCTAATGAGATTCAATGAATGTACATGTACATCTTCTAAAAACATACAAACATGTGTGCGTTAATTTCAATATAAATAAAACATATGTATGATATGTATGTAAAAAATATACACATATGACATATATATATATGTATATGTATATATGTATATGTATATATATATTGTGATATTCCCATGATCTACCTCTTTAGTCGACGAGCTGTGGAGATGGGACTTTCTTTACTTTCTCTGGCAGCAGACCGCAGGGTGACAGTTTAGGTTGACGATCGATAGAATCTGGGACTTGTTTTTTTAATCATTCGTTAGTGTGTTGTCATTGGTTGATGTGTTGGACATGATCAGATTAGCTTTGGGGTGCTGCCAATCAAAATATGTATAGATACATAATGATGCATGCGCATACACATGTGACATGTGTTGCTGTAGGCCCCAACACATTTGGACGCGGGGCATCAATACCCAACAGCACCTCTTCAAGCTTCTTGATTCGTATGGCTTCCTCCTTCGGCGGAGCCAATGGAAAATGCGATGCCCACCGCGGGAGCTGTCAGTTGAGAGTTGGTACAGCGTTCATACACCAAGGTATCATAATTCATTGGGTTGTAATCGTAGATGATGCCGAGCCAAAGAGGCTCCCATTTGTTACAAACGTGGATGAACCCAATCGATGGGGGCTCGAACCACGGATATGTGATATGGCCGCCTAGAATCCAGTAAGTGCACTTTTCAGTGTATGCATCTATGTGTGTAATGTCATGTAGTATTATATTGTAATGTAAAGAAATGTAATGTAATGCCATTCACTGTGAAGTAGTGTAATCTGATGTAAAGCAATGCGGTGTGATGTGACCTGATATAACCAATGCATGTATGCATGTATGCATGTATGCATATATGCATGGATGCATGTATGCATGTATGCATGTATGCATGGATGCATGTATGCATGTATGCATGTATGCATGTGTGCATGTGTGCATGTATGCATGTAGGTATGCATGTATGTATGTATGCATGTATGCATGTATGCATCTATGTATCTATCTATCTTTCAGTCTATCCGTGTATCTATGTATCTGTGTATCTAGATATGTATGCATGCATGTATGTGTGAATGTCTGTATGTATCTATGTATGTATCTATGTATGTACCTATATGTATGTGTGTATCTATCTGTGTATCTATCTACCAAGCCATGCAACTATGGCTCTATGTTTGTATGTATGTATGTATGTATGTATGTATGTATGTATGTATGCATGTATGCATGTATGCATGTATGCATGTATGCATGTATGCATGTATGCATGTATGCATGTATGGATGTACGTATGTACGTATGTACGTATGTACTTATGTACTGTACTTATGTGCGTATGTGCGTATGTGCGTATGTATCTATGTATCTATGTATCTGTGTATCTATGCATTCATGAAAAAACATGTGTATATATAAGATATTAGATCATAATATGTCTCAAGTCTTGCTGCAGGCTTTCTCCACTTTTGGAATCATGACACCAGAGCCGGCATAGCCCGGCAGCACCTCTTTCTTCTTTAGTTCTGCCTACGGCAAGAGGGGCCAGTGGAAAATGCAATGCTCAACCCGGGAGCTATCAGTTGGTGGGTACAGATCTACTCGGGGTGTGACAGTCTGAGACTTGGTGCAGCGCTACATCGGGGGCTGTGACTATTGACCATGGATGACGTGCAAATTAGCCATCAGCATTTGAATTGCCATCCAAAACACCAATCCCAAAGTAACATTAGTAGTTACTAGTTTATATTTTATATATTAAATATCAAAAATATATATATATATACATATACATATATTTGGTATTTCTTTTGATAGTTGGATTGTTGGAGCCCTTCCTTTCATCCAATGACACCAATAAACTTTGTGGCACCCTTCAACTGTTCGACAGAAAGAACCTCCGAGGCTGCAGAATTATGTTGCAAACAAAAATGAAGTGTACGAATCTGATTCTCATGCAAAGCTCAAGCAAAGTGTTCAAAGCCAAGCTAGTTGGCTTTGGCTGCAGCTGATTGCCTCGTTCGACAGGTGAACCCCTTCTCATCCTCATCCTCTTGTTGTCATGCGCTGAGGGTCAAAGGTCAGGACAGCCCCATCCCCATTTTCCCCCACCTCAATTCATTTAGATAAACAAGCTAACAAGCACACAAAGCAACAAAACATTGTACACAAATGAACACAATATTGAACTAACACATACATGCTTCAGTTGCATTATGCTCATTTGATGTCCTGTGCACACCATTAACTATTGACATTGTCCCTTTCCCCCTGTTTCGAAGCCTCGAGTTTTTTCTTGTCCTGGAAGCACAGGTTTGCTGCCCAAAAGCAAGCATGCATGTCTTGATTCTAATGCGCGGCCTCATTGGACAATAGCTTGGTGAACAGAAGTGCTGGGTGTGGGTTCAGATGGTCAGCAGGTGAGCTAAGTTGGGAACCAGGGTAGAAGTTCTGAAGTCATAGCAATGGTGGTATCCCCAACTAGTTTGGTTAGTTTGCTAGGGTACCTACCAATAAAGCCAAACTGTCAACTGTGAATGACGGGTTTTCAACAATACTCACTGCAGTCCATTACCCCTGGCCCCTCCTAGGTGGATAACTTGCTTCCAGGATGACACCAGGAAATTGCTGGCTTCCCCGAACAAAACAACATTGTGTTTGGACAGTAGCTGGAGTGTCATGATGATGGGATATACCTTTCGAAGTCTTCTATGCATTCCTGCGCCCGCGCCCTTTGGAACTACTGCAAATGATCATTAAATCTACTGGTACAAATAAGTACTGCGTCATGCTCGGCAACAGCCACAAAGAAGTTGAGAACGTGAAACCAGTGATTCGGGAATCGATCGCCGCCATGTTGCGCCAAAGGGCATCCACTGTAAAATGGAGATCATAACAATCAAAATGCACACATCAATGTGGTAACCTGAAAATCGGCAACCAGTAGTCTTCAGGAATGGGTAAACTGTGTGGCCAGCAGCAACAACAAGTCGCAGCACGCGACACGCAATGCCCGGTGTTTCCAAAGTCAAAACGACAAATCACAATTGGTGGCTAAAGGGAAGACGTGTGGGCAAACATATATATTCTGTGCATGCATTTGCTGATGAGATTCAATGAAATATAATATCTGTCTATATTGTTATTTTCCCATTATCTACCTCTTTAGTCCACCAGCTGCGGAGACGGTACTTTCTTTACTTTCTTTGGTGTGGCAGACCGCAGGGTGACAGTTTGGGTCGCCGATCGATAGAATCTGGGACTTGGCGTCAATGTGTTGTCATTGGTCAATGTGCTGGACATCATCAGATTAGCTTTGGGGTAATGCCAATCAAAATATGTATAGATACATAATGATGCATGCGCATACACATGTGACATGTGTTGCTCTAGGCCCCACCACGTTTGCACGCAGGGCATCTTTGCCCAACAGAACCTCTTCAAGCTTCTTGACTCGTTCGTCTCCCTCCTACGGCGGAACCAATGGAATATGCGATGCCCACCGAGGGAGCTGTCAGTTGGCCGGTACAGATCCACTCTGGGTGTTCCAGTCTGAGAGTTGGTACAGCGTTCATACACCAAGGTATCATAATTCATTGGGGTTGTAACCGTAGATGATGCCGAGCCAAAGGGGCTCCCATTTGTTACAAACGTGAATGAACCCAATCGATGGGGGCTCGAACCACGGATATATGATATGGCCGCCTAGAATCCAGCAAGTGCACTTTTCAGTCTATGTATCTATGTATGTATGTATGTATGTATGTATGTATGCATGTATGCATGTATGCATGTATGCATGTATGCATGTATGCATGTATGCATGTATGCATGTATGCATGTATGCATGTATGCATGTATGCATGTACGCATGTACGCATGTATGCATGTATGCATGTATGCATGTATGCATGTATGCATGTATGCATGTATGCATGTATGCATGTATGCATGTATGCATGTATGCATGTATGCATGTATGCATGTATGCATGTATGCATGTATGCATGTATGCATGTATGCATGTATGCATGTATGCATGTACGCATGTATGCATGTATGCATGTATGCATGTATGCATGTATGCATGTATGCATGTATGCATGTATGCATGTATGCATGTATGCATGTATGCATGTATGCATGTATGCATGTATGCATGTATGCATGTATGCATGTATGCATGTATGCATGTATGCATGTATGCATGTATGCATGTATGCATGTATGCATGTATGCATGTATGCATGTATGCATGTATGCATGTATGCATGTATGCATGTATGCATGTATGCATGTATGCATGTATGCATGTATGCATGTATGCATGTATGCATGTATGCATGTATGCATGTATGCATGTATGCATGTATGCATGTATGCATGTATGCATGTATGCATGTATGCATGTATGCATGTATGCATGTATGCATGTATGCATGTATGCATGTATGCATGTATGCATGTATGCATGTATGCATGTATGCATGTATGCATGTATGCATGTATGCATGTATGCATGTATGCATGTATGCATGTATGCATGTATGCATGTATGCATGTATGCATGTATGCATGTATGCATGTATGCATGTATGCATGTATGCATGTATGCATGTATGCATGTATGCATGTATGCATGTATGCATGTATGCATGTATGCATGTATGCATGTATGCATGTATGCATGTATGCATGTATGCATGTATGCATGTATGCATGTATGCATGTATGCATGTATGCATGTATGCATGTATGCATGTATGCATGTATGCATGTATGCATGTATGCATGTATGCATGTATGCATGTATGCATGTATGCATGTATGCATGTATGCATGTATGCATGTATGCATGTATGCATGTATGCATGTATGCATGTATGCATGTATGCATGTATGCATGTATGCATGTATGCATGTATGCATGTATGCATGTATGCATGTATGCATGTATGCATGTATGCATGTATGCATGTATGCATGTATGCATGTATGCATGTATGCATGTATGCATGTATGCATGTATGCATGTATGCATGTATGCATGTATGCATGTATGCATGTATGCATGTATGCATGTATGCATGTATGCATGTATGCATGTATGCATGTATGCATGTATGCATGTATGCATGTATGCATGTATGCATGTATGCATGTATGCATGTATGCATGTATGCATGTATGCATGTATGCATGTATGCATGTATGCATGTATGCATGTATGCATGTATGCATGTATGCATGTATGCATGTATGCATGTATGCATGTATGCATGTATGCATGTATGCATGTATGCATGTATGCATGTATGCATGTATGCATGTATGCATGTATGCATGTATGCATGTATGCATGTATGCATGTATGCATGTATGCATGTATGCATGTATGCATGTATGCATGTATGCATGTATGCATGTATGCATGTATGCATGTATGCATGTATGCATGTATGCATGTATGCATGTATGCATGTATGCATGTATGCATGTATGCATGTATGCATGTATGCATGTATGCATGTATGCATGTATGCATGTATGCATGTATGCATGTATGCATGTATGCATGTATGCATGTATGCATGTATGCATGTATGCATGTATGCATGTATGCATGTATGCATGTATGCATGTATGCATGTATGCATGTATGCATGTATGCATGTATGCATGTATGCATGTATGCATGTATGCATGTATGCATGTATGCATGTATGCATGTATGCATGTATGCATGTATGCATGTATGCATGTATGCATGTATGCATGTATGCATGTATGCATGTATGCATGTATGCATGTATGCATGTATGCATGTATGCATGTATGCATGTATGCATGTATGCATGTATGCATGTATGCATGTATGCATGTATGCATGTATGCATGTATGCATGTATGCATGTATGCATGTATGCATGTATGCATGTATGCATGTATGCATGTATGCATGTATGCATGTATGCATGTATGCATGTATGCATGTATGCATGTATGCATGTATGCATGTATGCATGTATGCATGTATGCATGTATGCATGTGTATGTATGTATGTATGTATGTATGTATGTATGTATGTATGTATGTATGTATGTATGTATGTATGTAAGTACGAATGTATCTGTGTATCTGAGTATCTATCCATTTATTTATTTACTTATCTATCTATCTGTCTATCTATCCATATATCTATCTATCTCTCTATGTATCTAGGCATGCATGCCTGCATGCATGTGAAATAGAAAAATGCATAGATGGTCCAGACATAAACATCATATGTGAACAGTCCTGCTGCAATTTCCTTGCTTATGGAAGCATGACATCAGAGCCGGCAAAGCCCGCCTCTTTCTTCCTTTGTTCTGCCTACAACGAAAGTGGTTCTTACACGTTGCAACTGTGGATGATCCTTATTCATTTGTGGGTTAGGAGGACATGTCTTAGTGAAAATCTATGAAGATATAACAAGTTATTCAGGGCCCCCGGTCGCCCCTTGGTAACATACAACCTCGAAACCCTCACATCATCTCACAGCGATGTTGAAACAACCTACGTATAAGAACGTGAGCGACAAACAACTCAATGAATACATCGAGAAAAGGTAGTGCCGCACAAGGCCGTAGCGGAAGTTTCTGGAAGAGATAATTAGGGAGGGTTGGTTGAAATGAGGTGATGGTGTGGATGACTAATGACGACTGATGATGTGATGATGATGATGATGATGATGATGATGATGATGATGATGATGATGATGATGATGATAATGACGACGACGACGACGACGACGACGAGGATGATGATGATGATGACGACGACGACGGGGATGATGATGATGATGATGATGATGATGATGATGATGAGGATGATGATGATGATGATGATGATGATAATGATGATGATGATGATGATGATGCTGATGATATAGACCTCAAGCAAAGTGATCAAAGTGATCAAAACCCAATCGCTTGGCTGCAGCTGATTGCCTCGTTTGACAGGTGAACCCCTTCTCTTCCTTATCCTCTTCTTATGATGCGCTTAGGGTCAACGGTCAGTACCGCCCCCCCACTGCCTACCTCACATAGAGAAACATATCTAATTACATGAATGAACATAGCATATAAACTAACACATACATATATATATATACTTCATTTGCATCATGGTCAGTTGATGTCATGTGGACAGCACTCCCCTGTTTCGAATTTTCATGTTTTTCTTTTCCTGCATCTCCTGGACGCACGCTGCCCCAAAGCAAGCATATGCATGTCTTAATTCTAAAGTGTGACCTCGTTGGACGGTAGCTTGATGAAAAGAACTGTTGGGTACTTGTTGGGTACTTGGTTTGGATTGTCAGCAGGTGAGCTAATCGGGGTATGACGGGGGTACCAGCTATGAAGCTACAGCAATGGCGGTCCTTGCCAACAGGACCAAACTATCAACTGCGAACGGCTACATTGCACTTCATCAAATGAGCTTTGGAGTGCTACCAATCATCAGATTGCATGCATCATACACATTCAATCAAATCTATATATGACGGTTTCTGAAGCCATACGGAGCCCAAAAAATGGTTGGTGTCTTAATAAACAATGATTGATATTGGATGGCAACTGGGAGTACCCCAAACTGCCTTCAGAAAACCACCATATTTGCCTTATTCTTTTTTATCTTCTCCTGCAATTAACCACTACTACCCCTATAAAACCGCATAAATACCCATAAAATCATAAAAAACTTTTAACAACCATATAAAAAACCACTCAAATAAAAAACACAATATATCAATCCCTATTGAAAACACGCACGCTACAAGAGACACAACCACGTGTTGCTGAGGGCCCCGCCAAAAAGCGTTCTTTCGCTTCCGCCTATGGCGACGCCAATGGAAGAGACGTGATGCCGAGCCCCGGGGGATGTGCACGAGCCAACGGGTTGTAGCCCTACAGGGGCTCTAGGAGTAACCTTAGTAAGCCTAAGGTAGGGGGTATAGTTAGTAGCCCTACAAGGTAGGTAGGTTACTAAGTATATGGTTACCCTCCGGTAAACTAACATGGCAATGGATTTTAATCATATTTTCAAGTGAACCCCTGGGAAGCCACCAATAAATGATGGATTTTCCATTGCCATGTTAGTTTGCCAGAGGGTACCATGTGAGGGTTACAAGACCAGGTTAGTGACCTGGTACACCGAATAGCAACTACAAGGTAGGGTTACTTGGGGCAGGTTGTAAGTCCTAAAAGTAGATACTTGCCATACCCGCCTTATAGGGTTGCTTACAGTACTACATGGTTACATCCCAGTGATACTCCAGCTGCACATCCAGCTATTGTACACGTGGGTACCGTAGCCGTTACTTGATGGGTATAGCTCTATTCGGAGTGTTCCTGTCAGAGGGTTGGTACAGTGTTCATACACCGAGGTACGAGTATCATAATTCATTGGGGTTGGAATCGTAGATGAGGCCAAGCAAAAGAGATTCTCACATTCCAGGCGTGGATGATCCCAAATCGATAGGGGTTCGACCCGCGGATATATGATATGGCCACCAAGAGTCGAGCAACTACACTTCTCAGTGGAAATCTGTGAAAACAAAACAAGTTGTTGAGGGCCGCTGGTTTTGTGGTGTGTCCTATTCGTGAGCACTGGTTTAGCTCGGGAAAGGCACAGCCGGGACATGGGCACATCAGCAACCAGCACACCAAGCAGGAATCACGAGATTGCTGTTTTTAAAATTGCTCAGCATAAATCACTGGAAGTATGTGTGATGATGGCCGACCAACAAGATTACTACAAGTACTGTTGAATATTGCCGATGAGTATGTGCATCGCAGGATTTCCAAGCTTGTGTTGTTTCGCAACCAAAATTGCAGTACAATATTGAATCCCATTAGCCGAATTCGCCCATGGGAAATGGATATCCGTTTGAGTACACACATCAATGGTCTGTGCTACCAATTAATATACATTTTTGGATACTGTATGGCTATATTCGGCCGTACCCCCAGGCATGGCCACCCAATGAAAGGAATGCCCACCAAATGAAGTGGTTACCTTATTGAGTTTATAGCCAAAAAATGCGTTCAAAAAAAAACTACTGTAACAGAATTAGCCACAGTTGAACGCCCTATTTCTATCAGTTACCCCCTTTGGTACAGGTGGTGCTTGTCAAACTTCCAAGGGAGATGATTCGCCACACTATAGCCATAGTACTGGTCACACAATGTTGCTTTCCTTATGATCCCAGGCCATTTGTTCGGCCCCCTGTCCCAGGCCACCAGGCCTTCCACTTAGGAGGAGCCGGAGGCGCACTGTTCCACATCCGCTTCCACTTCCCCAGCCAGCCGTACTGGAGCTGATGGGCAGGAAGACACGAAGAAGCTTCACCATCAATGAACGGTTGCTAAGGTGTATTGTTGTTGATGGTTGTCGTTGATGGTTAAAAGCTAGTGGTATTCAAGTATGATGTCATATTGGCTAAGCATGCAAGAAGCTGCTTATGAAGTTGTTTATGGCTACAGTAATTTGTTTAGTTTCACAGTTGTTTTTGATAGTTAATTATTGATGATTGTCACATTTGCTTCTCAATGTATCGTCAGGTTTACCTAGTATCTTGACGAATAAACAAAAAATAAGCAAACACATACAGAAATATAAACACACAAATAAGTACATGATAATACATGTATATGGATGACCGAGCTATTACTGCGTACTTTGCTAAAATGATTGACGTACGATACGTACAATGCAATGAATGACCTATTGTGAGACTCTTGATGGATCGCACCAGAAACCAGAATTCGTGATCAACCATGGTCGCTACATGGTCGATCCATGCCCCGAGCCAGTTGTGTTTGTGAACCATCAAACCTTGGCAACTGCCATTGTTTCAGAATCAACAGGACAACTTTCTGGCCATTCCCAAGCATCAAACCCGTTCTGGTCAGGTAGGTTCAGGCTAGGTCGATCATGAGCTATCAAGATTGTACAAGGTCAATCATGATTTCCGTCAAAAATCAACCACAATGAACAGTTCTGATTCATTTCTAGCAGAAATCATCATTAATCTTTAAAGGGTTAGATTTCAACAATCTCATAGCTGGTTAGCCAATGATTTTTCTTCGGATCCAGCCATTGCACGAGGCCCCACTCGACGAATTGGGTCAAGGATAGCTTCAGCTTCTGCGGGGAAATTACCTGAAATTACCATCCGTGTTTGTTTGTGATACCAGTAATTACCGCGGTTCTCGGGTAAAGTTGATTTTTTGCCCTTAGAGCCTCATACCCCAAAAGGTGATTCCAAAACACCCAATGCGTGATTTAATCTCATCACACCTAACCACAAATCTTTGCTAACATCAGTGGACCGCCGGAATCGGCACAAAGGATGATGCAAAATGACGAAAAAATCGAGCGTTACTTACTTGATGTGACATTTGGGGTCGTTGTCCTTGCCAGCCCGATCCCCACCCATGACACAGTGTGCGACAGTCTCGGGTTCCATTCGACAAGTGACGACATATATGATACAGCGGTCTGACTGAGGCGGCAAACTATATGCCAATGAATCATACTGCACAGACATGTTCTTCGATGTCCATGGCCCCTGGGAGCATATGCAATCGCAATAAAGAAATGACACCCTGTGTCGTAGGAAGCCAATATGTTTGTAAGTGCATAATTTGCATGCAACTCCAGGCAAGTGAGCAAAGTGCCGGCAGATTCAACTAAAATCACAAATGACGTTTACAAACAAATGTTTGATCATGTTTACTGGGTTGCCGGGTTTACCTGGAAAAAAAAGCGAACTCTTTTTTTTCCTTTTGCAGGATTCAGATTTCACGGTGCATCTCACAGGCAAATATTTTTTTTGTTTTATGGGCTCCTGGGGTCAACCAACCGTTCAATAGTGTTCAAAATTACTCAACGATAGCTGAATCATGTGTATGGTTGAGTAGTATTATGCAATAGTCGCAGTCCGCCAGCGCAACGAAAGTTTGAATTTTGTTTGGGTGCATAATTTGTAACGCGTCGAATTTGCAACGTGTTTGCATAGATCATGTTTGCGCAGATGACCACAGCTTGGGAATTGAGTTGCAAATTTGTTGGAGGTAGTAGGTCTAGCAGCGGCTGATAATTGTACCATGCAATTTTTTGATACTTTGGGCGTAGTCACGCTGATGCCCGCAGCATGGCCGGGCTGCAGCAGCAGCGCGGTGAGCAAACCCGCAACGAAGCCAATCATGTGCTCTTCGTACTACGCAAAAACCAAATATGAACAGTAATCTGCATATTCACGAGTTTGCCCACCTGTCGTGGGTCATGCCCCTGATGGGACCTAGCCCTGACGCCCCGGTCTCTGCCACCTTTGTCTCATGCTAGGAGAAAACCTTGCGCAAGACCACAACAATATAGAGCAATTATGTTGGCAAATTGTCTGCTGCAGGGCCGCTCAGGGAGTGTACCCTGCGACGGCGGTCTCTGCGACCTGGGAGGTTTCGCTAGGGGTGGGAAGAAACCTTTGCGCAAAACAATATTTTTAAATATTACAAAAGAAAATATGTTGGCGCGTTGTCTGCTGCAGGGGCTGCTCAGGGAGTGTGCCCTTCGACGACGGTCTCTGCGACCTGGGAGGTTCTGCTAAGTGTGGGAGAATACTTTGCGCAAGACCATAACATATTATTTGCATAAGTATTGCAAATTAGTTAATCATGTTAGCGAATTGTTTTCAGGGAGTCTGCCCTGCGACGGCGGTCTCTGCTCTTCATCTTCAAATCTGGACGTCGGGAAAATTGTGTTCAAACAACGCTGCCGCGCATGCCCGCCTATGCAAAAAACATGTTATTTTTTTTGAAGCGCCCTACCCCCCACGCAGCAACAACGGCATCTGCAGCATTTCCTTTTTCGTGGCAAGTGTTTGTCCGCTAGTTACCCCGTCACCCCGGCGAAACATTCGCGGATACAAAGGTCCTATTATAGAAAATGCATTTAATTATGGTTGGAAGGTTTAAACCTTCAAATTCCAAGGTTTGGCTAGGCAAGTTGTCGCTATAGCTTCACTGTTTGCAATGCTTCTTCAGAGGCATTGGCGCACACACATGGCACCGTCTTCAGAAATCTACTTGAACAAACACATGGCCACTGTGAGTGACCAATAATGGATATCCACTAGAGCGCATTCAGATTGTTTGAACATGCAGCGACCAAATTGATTTACAACTTACCCCTCTTCAAGATGATAGGCTTTCCTTTAGGTGTCTAAACATAGGGTGGGAAAAAAAAAGCTAAAAAGAGTGCCACTCAGCAACTAAGTTTATAACTGCAACGGTATCATTGCGGTAATGATTGTCACAATCATTACCACAACTTGCACTGACTTAGATTCCTATGTTTTCCGGTTTTGGCGCACCGACTTCATGTGTGAAAAGGCAGTAGAAAGGTCCGAAGTGATATGGCAGTGGGTCAAAACCCCGTACCCCTGGTTCCCCCATCATGAACCATTTTTTTCCATATTGTTGGGTGGTGGTTATTCCCCATTAGTTGGTTCATTAATATTGACCCATAGCCATATGGGTTCCCTCCAAATCAGCTTCAATCCACCAGACTTGCGGGTCCAAAGGCAGCCACCCAAACCCAACCCCCCCAGCTCTCCGATGGTCTGAAGACATCTTCCCACTCTTTAAGCGTGTACCTGAAGGCTTGCATATATGGTGGTTTCTCAAAATAGGGGTCCCCCAAATCATCCAGTTTATTAACCATCTATAGTAATAAACCAACCATTTTTGGGGCTCCCTATTTTGAGAAACCCCCATATCTATGCCCTCTGGTAGATTAAGCTGGAAAGGGACAATCACCATATTTTACCAAGGGGAAGTCCTCGGAAATCATGTATGAATGGTGTTTGTTTCCCGGCGTTAATCTACCAGAGGGCGCTACCAGACTGTTCACAAATCGAATGCAATGATATATCACGAAGGTGATGAAATCAAGAAAAACACCACAACAACTGGTGTACAGGAAAAAGTCTGCACAGGTGAAAACAGTTGGTCTACTGAAATATCGAATATATACATCATATAACTTGCAGAAAAATAATGCATTGGCAATGTCACCTTAGATGAAACCAACAATTTGATGCAGGTTGAACCACAACTCAGTTCAACACAAATGTGCAAAAATGGTACCAGACTGCAAATCACAAGTGATACACACAAGTAATGTCGGGAACCAACAAGC
This sequence comes from Symbiodinium kawagutii, assembly GCA_009767595.1. Taxonomy (NCBI): domain Eukaryota; class Dinophyceae; order Suessiales; family Symbiodiniaceae; genus Symbiodinium; species Symbiodinium kawagutii. Next base: position 243,284 of record VSDK01010480.1, on the reverse strand, counting down.
ACTTGAGTATCTTGCTGTTGGATCCAAACAAATTTCAGCTATTTCTTACATATTTTCATCATGTGTGATTTTCAGAAATAATCATCTGCACCAAAAATCTAACGGATCGTTATAGCTTTACCCATGTATTCGCCAAGTATCTAGAATATATGGCTCAATCTCAATGCCGCAAAAACCAGAGCGCACAACCGCAAACATGACCAGTTTGGTTGGTCGGTTTTCCAATCCAAACAATTATGAATGGTAGTGTTTGAGGGTTACACAATGTGATGTGACATTTCCAGCACTAAGGTTGTGTTATTTGCGGGTAAATGCCAAATCATGCCTCAATATCTTGACAACATTTAAATCGCACAAGGTGGTGGCAGAGTTTCTAGAAGAGGTAGCTTTCAGGAAACAACGGTCGGTTGCGATGAGGTGATCGTGCGGGTGCTTCATCATGACGACGATAACGATGATGATTGATGATTGACAATTGTTGATTGACGATTGGCAACCGACGATTGTTGCAAAACCGGCGATGAATTGACGATGGAATGGTGATGATGAATGATGAAATCACGATGACACTTAAGAAAATCAATGTAATGAAGATGGTATATATCATGAAAATAATGATGATGATGATGATGATGATGATGATGATGATGATGATGATGATGATGCCGATGCCGATGATGGTGATGTTGATGTTGGTGATGATGATGATGATGAAAAATAGATGACAATCGGTGATTGATGATTTAAAACGGATGGTTGTTGATTAAATGGTGATGAACTGATGATAAAAATGATGATGACTGGTGATGCAATGGAGATGAGCATGACAAATGATGGTAATGATGATGGTTGTGAAATAAAGATAGTGATGATGATGCTACTGATGATTAAGCAAATAGTGATGTTTGGAAATGGGTGATTAGTGATTGGCAACTAGTTGTTGATGATATGGTGATGAACCAATGCTGCAATGACGATAATTGATGATAAATCCACGGTGAAAATCATGGGAATGGTGAAGAAATGATGGTGCCTGTGATAGTGGTAGTGAAGATGATGGTGATGATGATTACCACGCTCACGATCGATGATTAAACATTTGTGATTGATGATTGGCAACTGAGTATTGTTGATGAACTTGTGACGAACGAATGATGGAAAAGTGGTGATTGATGATGTATCCAAGATGGCCATGAAGAAAATAGAAGGCAATTTTCATGGTGATGAAGATGATATGTTGATGGTGATTGGATGATGATGATGATGATGATGATGATGATGATGATGATGATGATAATTATGATGATGAGGGTGATGAAAATAATGATGATGATGATGATGATGATGATGATGATGATGATGATGATGATGATGCCGATGCCGATGATGGTGATGTTGATGTTGGTGATGATGATGATGATGAAAAATAGATGACAATCGGTGATTGATGATTTAAAACGGATGGTTGTTGATTAAATGGTGATGAACTGATGATAAAAATGATGATGACTGGTGATGCAATGGAGATGAGCATGACAAATGATGGTAATGATGATGGTTGTGAAATAAAGATAGTGATGATGATGCTACTGATGATTAAGCAAATAGTGATGTTTGGAAATGGGTGATTAGTGATTGGCAACTAGTTGTTGATGATATGGTGATGAACCAATGCTGCAATGACGATAATTGATGATAAATCCACGGTGAAAATCATGGGAATGGTGAAGAAATGATGGTGCCTGTGATAGTGGTAGTGAAGATGATGGTGATGATGATTACCACGCTCACGATCGATGATTAAACATTTGTGATTGATGATTGGCAACTGAGTATTGTTGATGAACTTGTGACGAACGAATGATGGAAAAGTGGTGATTGATGATGTATCCAAGATGGCCATGAAGAAAATAGAAGGCAATTTTCATGGTGATGAAGATGATATGTTGATGGTGATTGGATGATGATGATGATGATGATGATGATGATGATGATGATGATGATAATTATGATGATGAGGGTGATGATGATAATGATGATGATGATGATGATGATGACGGTGATGAGGATGAGGATGAGGATGAGGATGATGATGATGATGATGATGACGATGATTTGTGTATTGAAATGGGTGGTGGGTGATGTGTAACAAACGATTGATGATAATGATGATGATTATGATGATGATGATGATCATGATGATGGTGATGATAATGATGATGATGGTGATGATGATGATAATGCTATGATGATAAGGATGACATGATGATGGTGAGGATGATGTTGATTGATGATGGATGGTGATGATAATGATGATGATGATGATGATGATGATGATGATGATGATGATAATGATATGATGATAATGATGACATGATGAAGGTGAGGATGATGTTGATTGATGATGGATGGTGATGATGATGATGATGATGATGTTGATTGATGATGGATGATGATGATGATGATGATGATGATGAAACAAGGGGTGATGATTGATGACAGGTTGGTGATGAGATGAAGTGAGGTGTGATGATGGGATGGTGATGAAATAATGATGAGATGATGGTGAGGAAATGAAATGATGATGGTATGATGATGAAATGATGATAATATTATGATCGTGGTGACGATGGTGATGATGATGATGATTTCGTGACGAGATGGTGATGATGATGATGATGATGATGATGATGATGATGATGATGATGATGATGATGATGGTGATGACCATGATGGTGATGACCATGATGGTGATGTTGATGATGGTGATGATATTGATGACGACGACAATGACGATGATGATGATTATTATCATTATTGTTATTATTATCATTATTATTATTTGGTGATGAGATGATGATGACAACGGTGAAGATTTGCTCATGACATCATGATTAGATTGTGATGAAAAATATGATAGAATGATGCTGATTTGATGATGAAAATATAATGATTTGATGATAAGATAGTGATGACATGATGATGAAGACTAATGATGAAAGGATGATGAAAGTTGATGATAAAATAATGATGATGGTTGATATTAATTAACATGCAAAGTGCTACCATCACCACTGAAATGCTGGCACCACAAGTTGTGACACCCCAGTAGTTTAGCACCGGCAGCTTGCACAAACCTGATTTTTGACTCCCGTCTGGTCATGAGTTACTTCTCTAGAAACCATCGGGGCCCATTCCCTTTCGAGGGAAGCCAGCCAGAGATGCCTGGGATTATCCAGCCATCTATGTAGCTGATTACCAAGGGGGTAATGATGGCTACGAAATGACAACTATGACAAGAGACAATAAGTGAGATTGGCCTGTGGAGTTTTCTGGCTGGTGAATTAATCAACCCCCAAAAAACACCCTCTTGGATTGGCTAATAATCCTGGGCGCGGATGGAAATGCAAACTGTTAGAATCTGGCAACCCGTTGGCTGGCATCCTGCTTGAAACCACAGGCCTGGAAATGCTATAACGCATCAGTTGGGGGGTAGGCCCCTACTTTGCCACCACGGTGTGCGTCACGCTTTTGTCTTGTCGGGATTGTAGCGTCGTTCCTGTGACACGGGCAGCAACAAGGGACCACAGGGATGTTTCCCTACTCCTTCAGAGATATTGAAGGAGTGGGGTGGGAATGACTTATTCAGCCCATTCCTGAGAGGCTGATCAAAATATCAAAAGATGAACAACTTTCTTATGGGATCTATCAACTGTTGGGTCTACACAAAGAGATGCGGTGTACAAACCGCAAAACTGGTGCCTGGCTTTGGTCTTATACCAACCATGTGCTACCACAATCAAACGGAAATGCTGGATTTGAAACACTTTCGCAATCACAAGATTTTGGTAACTCCAAAATCATGAACATGTAATCGTTTCAAGGAAAGTGGCCGATTTGTCGTCTACAAACAAGGTGGTTGGACAAACCGGATGACTACATGGCTGCTGAGGGCTTTGGCCAGCTACGGCAGGTTTAGCAAACCAAGTCTCAAATTGCGCAGGGGCATTTCTGGGAAGGGCGCACGTGGCACCAATGCAGATCTGGGACCATGCCAAATCAATTGTGATGCCAAAGTGTGACTGGCTCTGCGCAAACAAAGATACATATGTATTTACATTCATCTGCTGTATTCACTGAAACATGAAAATGAGTAAGTCATATACAAATATGAATATAAAGAATGACATGTCTATGTTTCATTCATTTCAATATATTTCAAAACCATGAAAAAAAGAGTATGTAAATAAACATATGTATATGTGAACAAAAAATCAATGCTGAACAAAAATACACATATAAACATACATACGATTCAATATGTATACATGTACGTACGTATGTACGTACGTACGTACGTATGTATGAACGTATCTATGTACGTATCTATGTACGTATCCATGTACACATCTATGTACGTGTGTATGTATGTATGTATGTAAGTATGTATATGTACCTATGTATGTATTTATGTATGTATGTATGTATGTATGTACCTATGTATGTATGTATGTATGTATGTATGTATGTATGTATGTATGTATGTATGTATGTATGTATGTATGTATGTATGTATGTATGATTACGTATGTATGATTATGTATGTATGATTATGTATGTATGTATGCATGTATGTATGTATGTATGTATGTATGTATGTAAAAATTTATGTATGTATGTATGTATGTATGTATGTATGTATCTATGTATCTGTGTATCTACGTATCTATGTATCAATGTATCTACGTATCTACGTATCTATGTATCATTGTGTCAATGTATCTATGAATCTATGTATCAATGTATCTATGTATGTACGTATCTATGTATAAATGTATCCATGTATCTACATATCTATGTATCAATGTATCTATGCATCTACGTATCTATGTATCTTTGTAACTATGTATCTATCTATGTATCTATCTATCTATCTATGTATCTATCTACGCATCTATCGCTGTATCTATCTACGTATCTTCCTATGTATCTTTCTATGTATCTATCTATGTATCTATCGCTGTATCTATCTACGTATCTTCCTATGTATCTTTCTATGTATCTATCTATGTATCTATCGCTGTATCTATCTACGTATCTTTCTATGTATCTTTCTATGTATCTATCTATGTATCTATCGCTGTATCTATCTACGTATCTTTCTATGTATCTTTCTATGTATCTATCTATGTATTTATGTATCTATGTATGTATGTATGTATTTATGTCTGTATGTATGTATGTCTGTATGTCGGTAAGAAAGTAAGTATGTGCAATACTTGGATGCAAAAGTGTCCGCATGTATTTACAGTACGTGTATATATACATATATATATATATATTAATGTATATAATAAACATATATATATTTTTTTATTTATTTATACAAATCTATAAATATACATATATGTGCATGTTCGAAATAGTTTTGAGAGATGCAATGGATTATGGTGCGTTTGACTGTCAGCTGTGGCCCATTCCAGCTAAGGATTGGAGGCGTCGAAGTTGAAGTAATTGCAAGAAGGACCAATCAGTTGCGTGGGTGAAAGTCTTGTTTGCAAACACATGCACCCTTTGCAGGGGGTCGTTTTTAGGAACTTCCCAAGGTCTGAAAGAAAGGGAGACCTTCTTTTCACAAGTTTCATGCACCCCTGAACCCAACCTTACTTGAGTAAGTTCTGAAAACTGGTGTGATGGAATCCACAAGCCACTGTGAACACCTCAAGTTGTTGGTTTCCGTTGGAATGATAATTTCACGTTCCACGCCATGTGTGTAACATCTTTAGTACTACATTTGACAGCATAAGTGTTGAGTCAGAATATAACAGCAATCGCCATGATACTCCGCCATGAGCTTGTCTTGATCTCCCTGTCCAGGGCCGCCCAGGGCGCCTCGAACTCCGCCGCCAGCTTCCACATGTCCCACCATGTCAACCCTAACCGCCCTGACGTGGTGAGTGTTGCGAGGAATGCTGATCAATGGGGTGCAGCTCCAATGCTTGGGATGTTCGCCCAACGGGAAACTGATTGATTCCCCGGATGGTTTGGGGGGTACGGATGGTTTGGGGGGTAATGACCATTTAGAGATATCATGATGTACCCTCTGGTAATCAAACATCGCAATGGAAATCCACTAACTAACTTTTCATGATTTCTCAGGGTTTCACTGTAAAATATGGTGATTCTCCATTGCTATGCCAGATTACCGGAGTGTAGCAGTGGGAATGCCCAGAACTGGCTAGCCAAGATTCTCAGATTGTTGGAGTGTCAAATCTGGGGGCCAAGCAGCATGACTCAACATCCAAAGACTTGACCTACTTAAAACCCCGGCCATATGGGTACAAGTCAATAAGAACCAACAAAAAATAAACAAGTAAAACATCACACTTCATGAGTAGATAAACACCCAGAAAAGAACTAATCTGCTCATTGATGCTTTTCAGACTTCCCAATCATGCTAAGTCCGTGGCGGGTCGGACCACACAAATCCGCCGTGTTTGCCATGATTCCGATTGCAAATTCAGCCTGCATGGTGGACTTCTGAAAAAAAAGCCTCCTGCTGACATTGGTCCAGGCGATTGATCAGTCTTTCATGAGCCTCCCACTATTGAACCCATATTTGTACAATGGTGGATTTTCTTCAAGGTTAGCTTGCCAGGGAATAATTCCACTAATCATCATTAATCCCCTTCCAGTTCCATCATCTTTGGTCCTACCCTCTGGTTCGATATCTCGATTGCAGAAGCACAGTTACTCACCAGCTACTAATTCTTCTTGACGACTAGTTGGCTTGATTTGGCCTGAGTGGCCTTTTCTGCGTTCAGCATGTGCAGTATGGTAGCCAGGTCTTGGCTCCATTGACATAGTACTTGCCATGATTGCCAGCCAGTTCCTAATTCGAATGATCAAACCAATCACACTGTTGCGGAAATAAATACTGTACCATTAAGCGTAAGATCGACCATCTCATTCAACATTTGGGTGAGGTAAACTATGATACTTAACCATACATTCAAACGTACTGCCAACCATTATTGAACATAGTACTGATCATTCACATCAATTTTCAGCATGGCATCAACCACAAGACAACATGAAATAACCACAAATGAAACATATCAATTACAACCATCACCATGGACCATCATTTAGCATGTTTTGCCATCATTTTGCATCATTATACATTAATCATGGTACTGACCACACTTGGGGGTTAACTAGCGCCATCAATAATCAATTGATTTTTTGTCATTAACCAGTGAACCTTTCCTTTGGGACATCGGCACCATCATTGCGTTGCCGCACGTGGCACGGCATGCCGCGGCGGCACGCCGCAATGCGTCACACCTGGCGCCATCTCGCCTTGGAAGGTTAACGTTGCAGAAGGATTGTCGTCTTTGTAGATTTTCCTGAACTCCTGTAGGAGCTCCCACAGGGGACCCGGCCCCCGTGGCCCCCAAACGTTCTGAGTTGATGAGAATTTGAACTCTACTATGCTTAAGTACAGCTAACTATGGTTCTTGCTGTGATCATGATTATAAGTGAAAAGTGGGTTTTAGATTTGTTATTTTACAAAAATGATTGTATCTGCCATTTGCCTGCTTGTCACCCAACCGCCAAGCCAAGAGTTATGTTCACCAAGCAATCGCCAACCATCGGGGGCCACTCCTTGCAGGTATGGGAGCAGTCAGGGATGTAAGCGATGGTTATTGCCATGACCCAATATGGCCACGGGGCTCACAACCCTGTCCCCTGGTGAACATAATTGTTGGGATGTTGACCTACCTCTTAAGCTCATGACCTGCGGCCTGCGGCTATGCTTATGCTCGGGGAAAAAACGATTACAGGATACACAAATGTTGAAACAGAAACATGATAAATGAGCATTAGGAATATAACCAATGCTTATCACACAAAGGGTTGAAACATTGTCTGGGTATCAACACATATTGGATAATGTTAGGCATCAAGCCAAAGGTGAGCTGATATCCCAATAGCCATGTTTTCGGGTCAACAATGGTTGGTGTTACAAACAGATTCTGGTGAAACCCCATGTTTATTGATTGATTGTAGACTGATCATGGATCAAGTTCACAAGGAGCCAGTTTTTGATTAGTCATCTGTCCCTCAAGTTGTAATGGTTTCTTTCAGGACCCTACCAGTACTACAGCAGTGATCCAAATAACTGTTTTTTTAGCGGGAATTACTTTTTGTTGATTGGATTGTTACTGGCTGGGCTGTAGGACAATACAAAATATCACCCTCAAAAACTATATCACCCTGAAAAAATATCTCCTGACCTTGGGGGGTCTGCCCAGACTTCAACATGTTTTTTCCACATGTTGTTTTCACAATTGTGCCCAAACAACGTGATTTCTGGTGGCAAAGAAGATCGAGTCAAAATTGTGAAACAACAACAGTTGGTGCCCGACGTTTTTGAAAGTCAAGGCGCAAATTATGCACACCTCTGAGGCAAAAAAGGTGTTTACACATCAAGTTCATCAAAATTGCAACTTTGGCGACGATTTTGGATGTTCTAAGAGGAACACCCCATCACCAACCATCATCATCATCATCATCATCATCATCATCATCATCATCATCATCATCATCATCATCATCATCATCATCATCATCATATCTTTATCATCTATCACTCAGTCAGTCAATCAATTGATCAGTCAATCAGTTAATCAGTCAATCAGTCAATCAGTCAATCAGTCAATCAGTCAATCAGTCAATCAGTCAATCAGTCAATCAATCAATCAATCAATCAATCACATAAATCATCGTTCTTCGTTCGGCACTCACTGCTACAAAGTCACCACCCCCAAAATTACATGCAGAATTAATCGAGAGATCATGAAGACACGAAAAGTGAATCGTGCCGCAGAACATCGCAGAACCAGTACTGCAGCAACTTCTCGGCGCGCATTTCACATCGGCATGGCCATGTCAGCATGATGCATGTAACCTGAGTGGGTGGGCTATCGGCTTTAGCTCGATCTCAAGTCACAAAGCTGTAAGCCAAGTCAAGCAGCAAAAGCTGAGGTGCTCCGCTTCATGTCTGCACTGCATGCTCTAGGGTTACGACTTATGTCTGGGGATGGTTGCACCAACTGAAATCAAATAACTTGGCTGCATGCTTGAAAAGTCATCATGTTCATGCAGTCACATCGTCATATAGTGTCCTTTCCCCAGTGTAGAAATGATCAATGGTTCTTCTCCTGAATACTACTAGATAGAGTAAAAGTACTGGTGTTGCTGCCCTTGTGGCATGTGTATGGGGGTATGGAATATGTAATGACGGGTATGGAACGCCATTAAACGGGCGTGGGCCCCCACTCTTGCTCCTTCCTTTACCTTTATTTTGAACTGTAGCCAACTGTTGATGTATATAGCTATGGTTTCAAAACCCTATACCCCTGGTGTCTCCCTGATTAAGCATTGTTTTCCATATGAACTTGTTGGGCGATTCATATTGATCCAACTCGCCAACCATTCCTAAACAAGATATAAACCACTCATTAAGAAACAATATTGGCTATGTCTCCTAACCCACAATGGATTGTTAAACCATGTTAAACCAAACTGGTTATTACAACCCCATGATTCGCAGCTGCATTGATTATATTATATTGATTGCATCCTGCACCCACGGCCCCTCGCGCTCCTTCTCACAGCGCATCTCGCCTTCCTTGTGATCTCCGATTTTCATTGGCAATGGCCGGTACTCCTCGAGGGTGAGTCACCCAGCCGAAGTTGGGCTTCTTACACTTGATATGGTGGCTTAAGCCAGTTTGGGGACCCCCAAGTTGTGTCTGGTTTATTCCCATAAATGTGCAAATTGGATGATTTGCCGAGGGGCCTATCTTGAGAAACCACCATATAGGTTGATCAAATGGTCCATCATCGGAAGAATAACCAATAATAACAGCCAGAATACATAGTTAAATGTGAATATGATGGTTGATAACGGTTTCTTCTCAATCCGGAGTACTGCCAACCATCCCAGATTTTGTTCCATTCCTGGAAAACCGCACATTTGGTCATACAGCATGATCGGACAATCCATTAAACAAGCCGTGACTCCTGCCGAACCAAAACAACACACTAGATATGTAGGCAGTGCGCTCGGTCGGCACAGGCAGAGAGGTCAGTGATTTTCCTGCCCGCTTGGAAAACGAAAAGAACACAGCACTGCTCTTTGCCGGACATTTGATGACGCAGTCCAGTTTCCGTGAGCCATGTCTCCAACATGTCAATCGGCATGTTGCTGTCGTGAAATGCTGATTCTCATGTTGATTCAAACAAATGAATCATAATTTAACAGTTTAAGTGTCTTCGTTGCTTCGCGCAAATCCAAATCAACCTTGATAGAACACCACACCACCCCAATCCAACCCTACCCCATCCCCACCCCACATAGCGTAGCATGCACATCTGTGGCAAGCACAAGTGCATGTTGACATCAGCCCAGCTCAACCCGGCCAGACGGCGAGAAGTGATTGGTGAACCAACAAGATCACATACCCAAGCGAACACAAGACATGTTGATTACATGATATGTTGATTACATGATAGGTTTATTACATGACATGTTGATTACGTGAAACTCACAACTGACACAAATACTAGAGATGGTGGCCAGCACAACCACTTCCCAGCGCATGTTTCGATGTAGAACGTCACTCCTATATTGTCAGTCATCAGCTATGCTAACCACTGCTACAAAGTCACGGCTCATTAAATCCATGAAGTAGTTCCTTGGACCCATGACCTTAAGAATGGAAATAATTATGTGTTTTTACCATTACCTGATACGGCCAGTTGATAAACATGTTTGAAGTACACCATTGGTCATATGATCATATTCAAGCATACCAACAATTACATTGACCATCGACAATCTTATTATACAGCCGTTTAAAAAAATCATGATATTGTTGTCTAGACAACACATCGACAACATCAACCCAAACAACAAAAAATATATATAAATGTAAATATAAATATATATATATATATATATATATGGTACCCCCCC
>VSDK01010480.1:170433-229388 GCA_009767595.1 Symbiodinium kawagutii | reverse complement strand
TAAGGAGAGAATAAGGAGAGAATCAGGAGAGAATCAGGAGAGAATTAAGGAGACCTCATTCTCTCCCTATTTGCTCTTTTTATTATTCCTTCAATCTCTCCTTGTGTTCTCCCTATGTTCTCCTTAATAAAGAACAAATAAGAAGATAGTAAGGAGAGAATAAGGAGAGAATGAAGGAGACCTCATTCTCCACATTTGCTCTTTTTACTATTCTCTTATTCTCTCCTTGTGTTCTCCATATTTTCTCCTTAATAAAGAAGATATAAGAAAATAGTAAGGAGAGAATTAAGGAGACCTCATTCTCTCCCCATTTGCTCTTTTTATTATTCCTTTAGTCTCTCCTTGTGTTCTCCCTATTTTCTCCTTAATAAAGAAAAAAAGATGATAGTAAGGAGAGAATAAGGAGATGATAAGGAGAGAATTAAGGAGACCTCATTCTCTCCCCATTTGCTCTTTTTATTATTATTCTCTCCTTGAGTTCTCCCTATTTCTGCCTTAGTTTCTCATTATTCTCTTGTCTGCACATGCACACATACACGTATGTTTGACAAATTCATTTGCTGCATCTACTATGTCTGCACAAAGGGGGGGGGGGGGGGGGTAGCATATATATATATATATATCACTATTGTTTATGAAAGTTATTGATCGTATTGACCACAAACACTCTTGATCGAAACACACTTGGCTGCGGCTCAAAATGTAAAGGCCCGATCCGTACCCTGGACCGCCATGGATCATCGTGCTCATCCAAACCATTGATCATGTGAACCATACAAGCAAGCAATCATACTAAGGATATGAACCACTGACCAAAGTAGCAATCTCAATGTCGATAATTGGCCAAACATTGACCATATTAACCACAAAAAACATTCTTCATGTTAGGCATGTCAATCATTTGTTAAGCACAATTAGGAAGCATTGATCTGGACTGGAAACATCTATTAACCAATATGGTGGTTTCGCAGCCATATAGTTATGGTAACAAACCAACCATAGCTTTAGGGGGCCTCTATTTTGAGAAACCTGTGGGGTTTCTTCTAATAGGGGTACCCTAGGCCCTAAATCATCCAATATCAATGATGTTTGGTAGTGAACATAATGAACCAATCATATTTATGTTCCCTCGGCTAGTGAGAGATGCCCACTTGAAGCAGTATCAACTCCATGGGACTGCCCCAACATCCTGGTAGCCATCGGTTGGGCTGATACTAACGCTGTTCATCACCATCTTGGTAGCCATTCTTAGGAGTTCCCCCCTCTGAGGTGATCAACTGATATCACGGCCATGTCCTTGGCCCTGGCCCTGGGGCTCTGGCCGCCCCTGATCCACACGTCCACCAGCCTGGGGCATAGCCAGGCGAGGGTGAATTGATGGTCATACGGTTCACGGCACTTAGAAACTCATGGAGCTCACCAGTTTTTATGAGCTCCATACTCACCGGTCATGCTCAAAAACTGTTGCACTGCAAACACTTAATATACAAAGGCTAGCATGTATATAAGTATCACGCCGATTGTGATCGTTTTCAAGACAAACAAATAAATTCTATGTTGGTCATGTATAGTCATTGAATATGTAGACTACAACCAGTTTTTCACACTTCGAATACCCAGCACGTTGAATGACATCATGAATGAAATTCTCAATCAACGTGATGTTCACATACTGATCATGGTTGTTGCTAAGTCAACGTTGACAATTGCTAGTGATCCTGCTTTGGGCTTGTTTCACCAACAGATCGACATTTCACTCAAGTACGGAAAGTGGGAAACCCAGAGTGAAACTTGTGGGGTCAAGTCTGATCACCATGGTTCAGTGATGGCTAATATTGGCTATATAAACACCATGATGGTTTATCAGCGGTCCTTCACTCATATAAAAGTCGCTTGTATCGTTGACCCTGATGGTTCAGCCACCATGGTTCATCAGCCGTGATTCAATCACCAAACATGAGTGATTTGTCAACGGAGGTCGCTCTTGACCGGACTGAACGCAACTACATATGTTGATCGACCAGGGGTGAACTCTGAACTGATCATTGTGAAGCTGTTTATTGGCATCATCAGTGAATATTTCATCAAAAGGAGACATTATCAAAGCAACCAGCAACAACTATTGACATCTAATGTTGTTAAAAGAAAACACAATCATCCGTCAACTTGTATTCTCTATGTTCAAGGAGTCACAATATCCTACATATCATGAAGGAAATACTATGTCGATGGAGTCATAGGAATAGAAATAGTACTTCTGACTCCATGGCTCTATCACTCTCTATTTCGATGGAGTCAATATCTATAATCATCCACTTGATGAATCTATCATCCCCAAAAATCATCGGTTATTGGAGGCACCTGTTCGTAATCGTAATCAAGCATTGCTAGCCATCTTCAATGGCTATGTTGCGAATACTCCCACATCATTAACCACTATGATCGCTATGATTACCCAAACGGATTATGCATCATTTATCATCCTTCTTAACAATAAATTTCAATCATCGGCAGAAATCACAAAGTAATTACTATTGTTACACAGAAGGGGGGCATGAGGGGGGGTGAAGGGCTCAGCACCCATCACTTACATGATGAACCCAGGCAGGGACGGCTCAGGCCCCACCTTGTGCCATCATCCTGCCGTGCCTGCGATATTTTTCGCCCCAGCTCTCCTAGCGATGTGACTGGCGCTGGGTCTGCCGGTGCTGGTTGTATTGGTGCGGTCCATCTATGTGCATGTCGCTTGTACATTGACAAATGCACTTTATTAGGTTTCAAAGTCAGGTGTCTGTACATTGACAAATGCACTTTATTAGGTTTCAAAGTCAGGTGTCAGAAAAGTATTCAAACAACAAAGGCTACAGCATGGCTAGAGAGAAAACAAGAAACTGAGGATTTACTTTTTCGAATCAAACCTAGATAAAATTACTCAGTCATCATTCATTTGCCTTATTGATTTAACTTAGCAATCTTTCGCCTGTGAACTGAGACCAAGCAACCAAGAGGGGCCGTTTCCACAGCAGATCCGATTATGAACACCACCGGAAACACGTGGGTTTTGAATGCCCGTTTCTCACAATAGAGCTACCCCAAGTCATCCCATATCTATACCTTTTTTATAGTAACAAACCAACAATTTTAGGGTTTCTCAATTGTAAGAACCCCCCTGAATGGATCGAATAGGAACACAATGGACACCTGCTGTCTTCCAGGTTCTTCCCCAGGTTAATGAAGGGCACTGGGAAGATGCTGGTTATTACATCGTATTCCGACAGAAATTGCCATTCGCCGACCAAATTCAAGAGGTGCGTCATGGATACTGCAGCCCCTTATCCTATGCAACTGGAGAGTAGCCTGTAGCCTATTTTTTGGTTGCGGTTTTTGATTCTTCTGCTTTTGATGAAATTTACTCAACCCTTGCACATGAGCCTTTCCAGTACTTTTCTTGGCAAAGAACATCAAACTCATTTATGGATAGCCTCATGTCCAAAACAAATCATATGTGTCAGTCAGTGAAAGCCATTCGTGTTTGGTCCACACTGCTTTAAGGACAAACCCACACCTTCTAATCAGCGGAGTTGGTGTGCCCGCAATAGGGGACCTTGGCCCCAGGTTCAACTGGAGCTAAGGTTAACTCTTGGTTGGGTCACAACCATGATATCACTAGGTATGAATAGTTGTGAAATAGCTTGAAATAGTTGTTTATATCCATTATCGAGCTACAAATCGTCATACATGGATATAACGACTATACCATGGTAGCTATTATTTGGCTGTGAAGCTCAATTATGGTAGTCATTGTAGCTACCAGTATATAGCCATGACATAGCCGTGGTTGGGACCCCTTGCTGCATCGCCGATGTTGGTCCCATCGCTCCAGCAGCGAAGCGTGGTACGGAGCTTCATCAGGCACCTGGCGGATCCCCTTGGTTATGGCTGGTTTAACATTGATGATTAACCAGCAATGTATACATATGGTGGTTTCTCAAAATAGGGGACCCCAAAAAATGGTTGGTTTATTACTATAAATGACTGTTAATGGATGATTTAGGGGGGTACCCCTATATTGAGAAACCACCACATATTGATTAAGCAACAATACAAACTGATTTAGCAACAATACAAATTAACCATTAATCAATTTACTACAAATTGACTAAGCAACAATATTATTGGTAAATACTCAATACATAGTATTAACCGACTTATTCTATGAATTGATTAAGCAACAATACGTAGGAACGATCTTATGCCCCAATAAATTGATGGTTGGCATTGATTAACCATGGTTGGTTGCATACTATGGATGATTAAGCAACAATAGGAATTGTATAAGCAACAATAGGGGACTGTCTCCATTGGTTATGAACAAAGGAATAATAAGCAAAAATAATTTATGGATATGCGAATCATAATTGTGGTTGGTTTATTACTATGAATGATTAATCATGGATGATTTAGGGGTACCCCCTATGGATGAATGCAGGAAGGGTAATTCCCATCCACTTACACATATTTGTGGGTATTCTCCCATGTTTAATGCTACTCTTCAGGTATTCTCCCATGTTTAACGCCAGAATTAAGAGATCTATCTTCAGCACTAATCACATGAATCATTATGAACCATATATCGCCCTGGTTCCAATCTCAACCATCGAACCTGACCCATCAACTCAACGGCAACTTCCAACTCATAACTGGTTGCAACATCACCAGTGTGAACTTCCAGCGAACGCTCAGCGAAGAGCTACACGAATTCCAGCTGATATGGGAATCAACGATGGGCACCGCATGATCAACCTCCAGTGGAACGACCCTTGCAGGCCTTTTCCCTTTGTGCATTGCAGGCTCCGGGTCAAGGGCCCCCCTGGTGACCCCCCGACCAAACCAGTCCAGGTGCTGAGACAGACACGTGCCAGCTGTCCTTTGATCAACCCACAAAAACCCTTGGCCAAACCTGTGATCGTCTGTGCGTACATGTAAATCTAGGAAGTCACTGAAGCAGCCCCACACAGCGGTGCCAGCAAACCGCTCCACAAAAAATCCAGGGAACTAGAGACCTGATTCTTGTCTTGAAACAGATTAATGAAATGTATTTGCAGAATTCTACAAAGCAAACTTGATTGGCATCCCAAAAAGCTGCGCCAATCATCAAAACCCAATGTTTTCACAGAAACCATCGACGAACTGCTGTCCAAATCCATTGCTATCCCCCTCTGCAGGTGTTTGCGGCAGGTAGATGACCCGCTGGCACCCCCCCAATGGTCATTAGCCAATATTGACCAATATGCTTGTAGAACCAGTATGAATCAATGCCAACCTGTATTAAAACATGTTATGTTAGTAAGCAATCCATGAGCATAAGAAAATATATGAACCACATTTCATGCAATTAACCATCTTTATGAACCAGGGTCACAACAGCCCTGCTCCAGACTCTCCCAGAAGTCCCTGGGACCGCTACGAACCTCCAGACTGAAGCCACGACTTGCTGGTGGCCGTTCACCCAGAGTCACCTGTGCTGCGGTGCTCCATGCGCTCCATGGTGAGTGCACGCATGAAAGCCTCAACCATGGAGAACGGATGAACTCCCAAGCGCCAAGATGGGTATGCGACGAGGATGGTTCCAATGTGGTCGAGACCTCAAAGGATGCAGCTTCAAAAACCTTTGCGAAAACATTAGCCGCTGCTCAAGCAGCAACATGTGTTCAGGAAACATGCTGCTGACTTCATCAAGACTGTGAGATTGATTGGTGGTAGGGGTTGTAAACCCATTTGAAAGGTTATTCCCAAAAATGAACCATGCATCACTATCACATACATTGATTGGTCATAGAGGTAAATTCACCCACCTTGTAAGTTGTGTTTAAGCATAGTGAGCTATCACAGGTGTGAGATTGAACCCTCATCAGTGACAATGAATCAAACATCAAAAAACGTCATTAGATTAGGTCATCATCATAATCTATCATGGAACAATCAATCATCACACTATCACAAACCAAATGTCAAGCATTACACCAATAACCGCCTACAGCCAGTCAATACACAATCGTACGCCATCTAGTAATCATCAATCCCAGTCACTAAATCACCAATGAGCATCACAAATAAACCATACACCATTGGAAAAAACAGGTAACCCATCCATACACATAGAGCATCGATGCGTCCTACCCAATCAATACTTACCTCTTTATCATTCACTTAAAATTTCGAAGTGGGTTCGTTTTTCCGGGGAGCCAATGTTTTTTTTCTTCGCCCCAAGTTGCACCTCAAGTAGGCAGCATAAGCAAAACCAATGCCGCATCATCATCGCCTCGGTTCACGGCATCATCATCTCCGTATGCCGAGGGATACCCTCCCACCGTCGGGGCTTGGGGACTCGATTTATCGCGGAGGCTACACGGCTGACTGGCTGGCCATGGTGAAGAAGGTCATTGTGGGTAGGTTAACACACTGAAGGCCTCTGCCAGGCAGTATCAAGTGCGTAATTCTGACTACTAGTCTCATCTGATTCTGAATGTTCTGGCTGTGAATAAAGCTTGAATTTTGAAGCGCCGAAGCAAACAAAGCTGGAGACCGCCAAAACAGGAGCTTGGAACTCTGAGAAATTGCCGGGTTGTACCTATGAACAATGGTGTTTTTGAAGGTATCATGGCGGTTTTACCCAAGACAACAGTAGTTTTACCTATGAGCTTCCAGGGATCATTCGAAGACCAGAGGTAAGCAGCAAAGTTCTCAGATCCAGAAAGGTCATGATGGCAGTCAACTACTCGCCACCACGAACCAACCAGAACCAGTTGTGGGGCAGTAACCAACTCGCCACTGAGAAAGGCAGTTTCTTCAACTTCTTTCAAGGATAGTAAATGGTGGTTTGCAGTAAATGACACTGGTTGAAACATATCAATCAACCGACACGTGTTAGTAATTGCTAGGAAAATTTAAGAAATGTTTGAAACAACCAACCAAGACACCAATAACAGCGTTCAGTTTCAGGTACTTAATGACAAATGCCCATCATTTGTTGGCAGAACTATGGCCAGTGAAAAAATCTGGGTAATCATGTTCCTTCCTTCACAGGTGTCCCCCTACCAAATGAAACATTTGCCCGGATTTCAAATACTGTTTGCACGCGTAGAATTAGCAAACCCACGGGACACATGCATCTAGTGATCCTCCATGATCACTTTCAAGACCCCGCTCTCCCAACAACTTGGATGTTTCTGAAGCCATAGGCGTACCCCCCGTTAGTTTATTCACAACTTATAGCTATAAACCAACCATAACTTGGGGGGGTCCCAAGACCTGGCTTGAGAAACCACCTCGCCATCGCACCAAGGGACATACGAAATGAGTCCTGAATGTATTTCAAAAACTCACCGAGCAATAGTAGCCGTTGAGAGGCTTGAGCCACAGTTGCAGAGGACAGACCTGTGGTCTGACGCCCAAGCCGGTCAAACTAAAACTCGAGCCATGGAAAAGAGGCACGTCTTTGATCCAGGTGCAAGCAAGGAAACTTCTGCCAGCAATTAGATTGTTACTCTGTAAAGCACCAAATGTAAACCTGTCAAAATCTGCCCTGCCCGTTTCATGTCAGGAGCTGTTCCGTGAAACTGCACATATGCGCCACTGCCAAGCAATGCCTCCTGTGCTGATTCAAGCCATGATGTCAGGCCAACGACCGCACTGATATGCACTGATTTCTGACTCTCCAAATGGGTGTGTCCATGAATGGTGGTACCCCCCACCATCCCCAAATGATAATCGTTTCACGGGTAACCAACCAGCTATGAGGGTACATCATGGGTCCAGCCAGGGCTGCAACCGATCTGGATCCGTCCCATGGAAGTACCCCCCGGCAGCACTGAGGAGCCCATGCTCGCAATTGGGCATGAAAATGAAGCCCAATGGACTGATGCCAGTACCTCCAGTGGCTCGATCGTGCTCCCGGACCCTAGGGTGACCTATGTTTGCTTCATGAGAGCCAATTTGTGCAAAACTGCAAGTCGTTTGAGATCGGGATACCCATTGAAATCACATGCGATAGACTGGAGAACTAGGAAAGGACATGAAACAACACATGAATATGGGTCAATGACAAGGCACAGATTGGTTTTGGAACATTGAAACAATCACAGGCCTTAAGAACAACTCGTTGCATCAATGCCCCTGGAAATGTTTGATCAGCGACTGCAGGCAACAGTCAACATGGCAGGTGCCCCGGACCCATTCAAACGTCGTTTTCTACAAAATTATTCACCAATAAGTTGCCACTTTTTGTGCAAATATATGTGATTGATCATCACCATCACATATGGATTTGTTCAAAATCAACCGGTGATTAATAGGGATATGGCGATGATCACCAATTTGACTGATAATCATTGGCGACTAGCAATCTTTACTTCAAGAAGCAGGGGATTGTCACCGCAACCAGGTCATCCATCACCACCCATCAGCACCCATCACCACCATCGCGTGTTGCTGTCCCCATGACACGCTGAGGCTCCAAGCACAAGACGCGGAAACCCGCCCCGGGAGGCGGAGTGACAACCTCGGAATGGATTGATCCACGCCTGTCCTAAGGTGTCACCAGTCCCAAGTTCCCTGAAAGCTCCAGTGCTACGTTGATATTGCTGGTGATTTTTTTCTGGTAAACGACTATAGAAATCATTTCTGTTGAAACATGGAGATAATTTCAGCTGACGAATGGTTTCGGCATATGACAGGCGGTCAATAACAGTACCCTGTACTCCGGGCTGTTCACATCCACCAAATCTGTCTTTGCTGGGGCATTCATCCATCCTTTGTAGTGGTCATGACCTTTACTCATGTGATTAAACACTGTCAAACATAGATCTAAACATAATCGTCAATCTCAACTGATAATGGTAAAAACTGTGAGACGCGATTGGTAAATTCAGCTCATGCTTATGACCAACGCTGTTGAAACGCATTGTTTGACACCAGGTATCCACCCTTCATGCGTGTATCACTGTCAAGCGACCTTCCTTCAAAGCTGGGAACCTTCCATGTAAAGGGTCTCCAGCTGTGGGTGTTTCCACAAAATTTCGTGCTGAGTCATGGGTTTGTCCAGTTCGCCATGCTGTACTCCCAAGTCACAACGGTGGGTTCCCCATCAACGATGCTTGCTGTTGGATGGTCAGCAAATACCACGATGGCTATGGACAACCCCATATCCCTCAAAAACGTGTCGAAAACAAGCGAATCATCATCCCATCTCAATCATTTACAAGAACAAACCAACCATTTTGGGGGTTCCCTATTATTTACCAACCATTTGGGGGTTCCCTACTATTTACCAACGATGTTGTGGGTTCCCTATTATGAGACCCCCCCGCCATTTTTATCATCGCAACTCGTGCCATGTACCTTTTTCAAGTGCTGGCAAGGCACGATGTACACCACGGCCGCAGGCGATGGGCGCACAGGTGTGAAGGTGAAATATCCACTGGCTTCCTGGCAAGAACCATTGACAGGTGACCTGTAGCTACCAGTGATTCATGGATCAATAACTGATGAATCATGGATCAATAGCCACTAATCATTGACAGGTAACCTGTAGAATAAGCCACTGATGAATCATGGATCAATAGCTACCAGTTAACTGGTAGCCAATGATTTTTCACTGGATATTGAGAACTATAAATACCAGTGATTCCCTGTCAATGGCTTATTTCACAGGTTACTACAGTATGAAATCAAATTACCTGTCAATAGCATTCTGGATTATCCCGTGCTGACTACAAAATACCAGTGAAATATCCATAACTACCAGCTAACCATAATCTTTGACCGTGAGCGCATCAAAAGCAACCATGACTAACCCATTGATAGCTATCAAGTCACCGGTAGCTCAGCACTGTCCAATCATCAATTACTGTAAGTATAATTACCGCTACATCAGTATTGAACAATTCATTTAGCAAACCGGGAGTTGGAACCAGATCCAACAGTCCAGAAGGAAGTCATGAGGGAATCGCCAAAATGTTCGTCAGAGAACCGGATTTGTTTTCCGGTGGATGCATGGCTATGTATGGTGGCTTGGTATGATCGCTATGAACAATTAATGGCCTATCCGTGGCTATGTACGCATGGCTTGGTCAATGGTGAATTGTTACTGTTACAGCTCTCTGCTAAACTGTGCAGCTTCACAGTCGCTGGTTGGAGAGCAGCACAATCAGCACAATCCTCATCATCATCATCATCATCATCATCATCATCATCATCATCATCATCATCAAAATCAATATCAATATCAATATCAATATCAATATCATCATCATCAGCAGCCACATCATGATAATCATCAAATCAGAAACAAACAATTTTCGTGATTCAGAAGTCACCCCAGTATCCTTCACTGAACAGTTCCACCACTCTCTTGACGCAGTCCTCAGCAAGCTGATTGTTGCCCTTGTAGACCACACCCATTCCTAGGAGGGCCGATCACAGGGATGGTTCATCATGGTTGATGCTACCAACTAACATAGGGAAGTCGTGGTTAAGTTACCATGAATTAACCACTTGTTCAGGGAATGATCAATGCTGGGAATTGACCAATTGTTTACTTAAATAATGTTGGGAAGTCATTGATGGGACTAACGATGACCACCTGTTATGATCAATGTTCATGACCATCTGCTTAAGTCTGCCCACATTGCCCTCAACAATGTCCAAATCACCATGGACCATGATGTTGCTGCCACAACACCGTTGTTAATCATGGTTCATGCGGAAAGCACCTCTACAGCAATCGCCATTGTCAATGGGGAAATCAAGAAGAGGGAAATCAGTGAATTCATTAGATTCAAAACAGAACACGCCAAGTGATTATATATATAAAGCTATTATCTTGGTTTATGATCCTGACATCTCAAGCAATAATAAATACTCCAAACTGTCGGTAAAGGTGAATATGAACAACTACACTGCTCATGTTTGGGAAGTTCACCCTTGGTACTGTCTTTTCACCCATGGCCAAATATGCACTTGACCCTGATGTGAAACTTGCGTTAATATGTTCCAAAAAGTCTGTCAGTGATAGACGTACTGTTTTTTTGGTCCTGTTGTTGTGTTTGATGTGTTGTTCATCATTGGTCTTGCATGATTCCTGCATGTTGTTTTGGTGTAGAGTGTACCGGATCTAAAAGGATCTAGAAACATAGCTTTGTTTAAACAACATGCCAGTTTGTAAGAACATACGTGCCTGTACATGTGTATGTTCATCTGAATGTGTGTATCATGAAAACGGGTTGATGTACAAGCGGATGCATGCGTGCAAATATGAGGATACACACCTATGTATGCACTACATGTATGTCTACATACACATCCGCACAATTGGTTTACACGTCCGAATCCCTAGGTATACTAGTAACTATATGTGTAAAAAATATGCAACAAATAATACATATGGCATCCAGCAAAAAACTACATGGCGATATACGCGATAACATTTGTGTCCACATCCACAACTGCATCTGTTCCACTACGGCTACCGCAGGCTCTCCAGAAAGACAGCGCCCCAGAATTCTGCTGGGTTCCGCACCCATGATCTCATAGCTCAAGTACTGCGATCGTGGCAGGGGAAATGGTTTGATGATCCCAAGTAATCCAGTCGTTATGGCACCCCCAAAGGCACAGTACCCAGATCTTGCCCATGACGTTCAAAAATGGTGCACTCAAAGTACCTTAAGTGTATGTTTATGTGTGTTGTGACCATTTTAAGACTCGTGAAACATTTGCAGTTGAACGACATGCTCCGTGCGCAAAAGAATCTCTCAACTGTACATCATCCCTGATCCGGATTCACTTGTATTTCTGGTACTGAATATCACTGGTTGCCACAGGCTTTTTCAGGATGCCTCTTGGTCGAAACAAAGCAAATCCAAAAATTCAACCGTGAAGGGCCATAAATATATTTCGCTTGGGGAGCATGCCACTGCACAGCATCTCTACTGTACCCCATCATTGCCACATCCATCGGTGCCTGAAAAATCTATCCCCTACAAAGATCTCATGAGGCTCAGCAAAGGCTATCCACAGATCATTGTTGATATTGAAACCTGTCACTAGACTGGCGGATGCCCGGGGTAAACCCCCAATTGATCGCAAATAGATAGATGTGAACTTACCATGTTGAGAACATGATTGTGGTTGTTTGGTGTTGGTTGTTGTCCCCATGGTGTTACCCATTATCAACCCTATCAACCGCACTGCTATTGGCCACCACTAGCAGGTGATCAACCAATGAAAAGCTATTGACCATCATTGATCTGTTGCTCATGCACAACTGGATATATTCATGGCTCCACCAGGGGAAATCAAACCGTGGAAACCAATGGTTTATTCCAAAGTTTCTACAGCTCAACAGTACCAGAACTGGCGAAATTAATGTCAGTACACACCGACACATACCCTTCCAATACAGGTCTCCAATGACAATGTCAACGTGGGAAGGACACAGCAGCAGCACCCATGGCCTGTGACCAGCGGACATACTGAGTGCTTTCCTGGGCGTGGGAGCTGGGATATCATTGTGTTTGTTGGTATTTGTTGGGTTGGTTCATTAGCTTGTCCCTGGTATCCTCACCAAATGTCACCCAGCTCTGTTGGTCAACGCGATATGGGCAGCTTTACCCCCCGCGCCGTGGAAAGTTGTCTTCTGCTTGTATTCCTTTTATTTGCACATGTACAGTATATTTGAAGACAAGACGGCGTGAGAGAGACAGAGAGAGTCAAAGAGGCAAACTGGACAAAACTGGACATGTGTGCAGGTATGAGTTTTACTGTATGTATCCAATGTATCCTATTGCTACATGTGCCATGTGTCTATTGGTCAGATCCTGATTGAACACATCGTTGTGGAGTGAATATTCCCGTTTGTCGCATTTGCAAGTATGTCCCCAGTGCTTGTATCACAATGTGCTTGACCCCGGCTAAAACTGGAATCCCTCCGTATACTACCATTCTCAAACCACAATAGCCGCAACCAAACCGTGTCACACCTTGATCTCCATAAGGCACATTGGTTGCCACTTTCCTACCACCCACCAGGTCCCTACCACGTCCCTACCAACTATCACCTCCCAGGCCCCTACGGCCCCACTTCGCCAAGGAACGTCTTGGAAGAGCGACAGGTAGAAGTAGTTCGGCGTCGGTGTCAGGCCCGGGTTTCGGACCCTCAAATCCACCGTGATGTCCGAGCCACGCAACCTCGGCCGTTGCCACAGTTGGCGTTGAGCGCCGAGGGAGATACGCGAGTTGTGAAGCCATCGTTCCATTTGGGCGTTTCTCACAAGCCATAGGGGCCCCCCAAATCATCTGATAGGAATCAGTGAATCAGTTGCAGTAGTGAACCAACCATTTTTGGAGGTCCCACATTTTGAGAACCTCCTTGTATCTGGTGTGATCACCATCATGGACAACCGGCAAATCTCAACCGTTAATGATCACGTAGCTGCCGCAAAAATCAAGCCCATCCAACTCCAGATGCCGGATTGGTACTGATGTCCACCAGAAAAATCCAGGTGAATTCCAAGTGAGGTGAATTCCAAGTGAGGTGAAGCACCTTCCAGTCTCAAATGGTGAACCACCTGAAGGTTCTAGACTGGCAAACAAACACCAATTCATATGAACCGCTGAATGCATTCACGAGTTCAAATGGTTTATGATGGTTTCTGATATTGGTTTGTCATCACTTCGATCATGGATCAGCATGGTGGATAATCTACCCATAGCCACATGGCTGTGGGTCAAAAGCCCGTACCCCTGGTTCCCCTATCATCAACCATTGTTTTCCCTATCAAATGCTTGGTCATTATCCCTCATGAATTGGTTGCTTAATGTTGAACCATAGCCACCTAATAGCAACCTGTACCACAGCCACAGGTACGAATGACGCGAGCGCACCTTGGCCGTGCTGTCACCAACGTGGCCTGCAGCCGCGGGCAGTTGGCGATGGAGCGCAGCTGTGATGGTTTGCAGTAGCTACGAGGCCGGGGGGCCCAATGGTTAGCTAACTTTGGTTTATGACCAGGGTGACTATGATGCTTAACTTGGGTTAGTCATGGTTGATCTATGCTTCAGTAGGGTTAATAGTTGTTGATCATGGTCAATCATGATGATAAGTGGGTTATACAACTGGGGGAACTACCAGGCAAATGGTAGATATAACTACACTTCAATGGCTTATTGACCACCTTAATGGTAACTAGAGGACCCCACATTGTAGTTATGCGTTGATGATCATCTGGCTATGATAAATCTGCGGTCAGTCATCGCATCTTTCATGATGCTTCATAGCCTATAGCTGATGTCAATCATGGTTTATGCTTGATGGTGGTTACAAATGTTTGATGATGCTGGTTAATACTCCTTGATGATGGTAAATGATCGTTGGTGGTTCATTGCAAAATAGTTATATTCCGTATGACTACGTAGGACATGCCAACAAACACTACCCAGTACAGGGTCCATGGTGGCTAATGATGGTGGATTCAAACCAACCGGAGGGTGACATTTTGTCAAACAAAGTACACTATAAAATGTGCCGATGGTTGACAATGCCTACCTAGCAATGGTTAAGCAAATAGTCAGTTGTGAATGGTTCATACTTGAGAATGCCTAGTAATTGCTAACCTGATGAGTAATGGCATGCACTGTGACACTGATAGCCAATCATGTTTTGTAACTGGAAACATCTGATCATGCTGAATGATTGCTGCTAGATGGTGGCTCTTCGGCGCGAATCGCCGCCATTGATGGTGGCTTCATCCAGCGAGAGCCAGTTTTTGAAGGGAAATAAACTATTCTTGTAGGTTATTGTCACTTATCATCAACCCTGAAGTTCATGGTGAATCGACCATTAGGGCCGGAGCCATGATTATATAAGCGGAGTCAGTGGCAAATCTAGTATATCACTGAACATCGTCGATAGTCGTCTGATAGACCATCTCAACTGGTGAACATCTTCTCTATCCATGTGCCATATGATCATCCCCAGCCGACTTGTGCTTCATGGTGAACCCTGCTTCAATGCTTGGCAAGGGAAAACGGACAAGCAACCATAACCAGCAGAAGTCCGGAACAGCGCCAACATCAACAACAACATCGACAACAAATAAACACACCAAAGCACATCAATCCCAAGGCAAAAAGCTGACAGTCAGAAACCACCCAAGGAAAGCACTTTGCCAACGAGTGATTCCATGCTCGGGGAAGAGTTCCCACCAGCCCCGCCTGGTTCTGGAAGCCCGTGCACTTGGAAAAAATGGGGCTGCCACCATAACGACACGAGTCCTGGTGGCCGCACCACTTGGCACATGCGACGGGGGCTGAGCCAACCAAGGGTTGCTGCTATACCTTGCAGGGTGGCTACTATGATGGTTATATATGGTTATATCCCCTGGGAACCATCCAAGTAATCTAACAGGCCCCACCCCTTGGACCTTCAGAATCGATCCCTACTCAGACTCCTAGCGCAACCCAAATAGGATGAATAGGAACACGTTCGAATCGACACTCTTCAGAGGTTCTTGTTGTCATCTCCTGAGTTAATTGCCTTACAGTTCGAACTTGGTGAACAACCCACCTGGTTGGTGGTTGAACCCCCGGTCATGAAATACATGCTTGTCAAGCAACCAATTGTGAATACATGTTGGAAAAGAAACAATGTCAATCAGTGGGTTCACAAATCTTGTTGGCTATTATCCCCTTGTTAACCACTATAATCACCTATTATAAAAACCACCAACCAAGCACCTAACCATCACTAGTTATCTCCCTCAACTTGATCACCTGCCGCAGCAATGCTTCCAGGGGACTGCGAAAACGAAGCCTGCTGGCGCCAGCACCTGCAATTCACCCCTCGAGAAGGGTAGTTTTGTGACCATGCCAAGTCACAACCCCAGCCATCCAAGTGCCTTGGCCTTGGCCAATGGATATTTGCTTCATGAGATGTAACAAAAACTCGTTGAACATGCAGATCCTTCAAGAACTAGGGTCCTTTAGTTGTCCAACGCTTGACCAGGGCCTTGGGCCTTGGTAGCCATTGGTAGCCGTTGGTAGCCCGCAACGTTTGACGGTGGAATCATCAAACATCAGCGGAGCGGAACAAGACTCGCCTCCATGCGTACACTTTCTTGTGCTTCCACCCCATCTGCGACACCCAAGT
Organism: Symbiodinium kawagutii; assembly: GCA_009767595.1. Lineage (NCBI taxonomy): Eukaryota > Dinophyceae > Suessiales > Symbiodiniaceae > Symbiodinium > Symbiodinium kawagutii. The sequence goes on along the minus strand of VSDK01010480.1, from coordinate 213,184 downwards.
TGATGGTCAACTTGATCCTGGCAGAACAAATGGCACTGACATATTCCAATTCCAAGCCATGCATCTGGTGACCTCTGATTCACCAAATGTAGTTACAGTTGTTCATTCCTATTGCTGTGAACATGATCCTGGACGCCAGCAGTGAACTACAGCCTAAAAGGAAAAAAACATAGCGCCACTGCTTGGTGATGCAACTTGTGATGAACCTTTCGGTGGTTCAATAAGTAATTACAGTAATTTACCGCTTCCGATCCTTGGTCATACAGGGTGATAACAACCCAAGGAAATCAAAACAGCAATGCTGGTGGCATAACCAGCAGCAGAACTTGAAGTACTTGAAGTTTGGGTCTTCATGACACACCAGTTGCCAACGCGTCTGCATGGCAATCTTTTTTTAGGGGGCATATGGGGGTTTCTCAAAATAAGTGTGTATTTCGGGATTCCGCAATGTTGGATGATTTGGGACTACACCCATCTTAACAATCTGCCACAAAGACATGTTGCCAAACCACTGCTTTAGCTGCCTGATTCTTTAACTTGATACTGTACGCAGTCCTGGTTGGATCCTTAACTCAGAATTCCCAGCTTTCTCATAATTCTGGAATTCCCAGCTGGTTGCAAATGGATGACCAAGCATGACCAAGCATCATTCTCACTGGTCAAACAGTCGGGGTTCTCACCTTTGTTCTCATCTGCCAGGTGAAACACGGGGATTTTCTTGTCGAATTGGTGAGTTATACTATCGATGAAACCGCAGAACATCCCCTGGTGTTTTGCTTGGTTGCCTATCTCCCACATCCGCCAGTGGCAGCCATGGTCGACTCTTGCTGGTTCACTATATAGGAATTGCGTGGTTCATTGGTTGGTTATATACCAATTGCAAGCTGTTTTCTTGCTGTTTAAACCCCATACCTCTGGTTGGTTGGTTGGCTACATCGCGCTACTGTTCACTTATAACCCCCTGATCGCTGTAAAGACTCGCTAGTTGGCTGATTAGCTTGCTGGCTGCCTATGGTCACAACCTGTCACAAGTTACATGCCTATTGACCAGCAACAACAAAAGCTGGTTTGTGGTTTCAATCCCTATGACAAATAGTAGTCAACCCACCAACCATGTGTCAATACTCGGGAAATCAAAACATGTTTGAAACCACCCATTAAATATTTGTTAAACCATTGTTGTTGATTATTGATTGTCCCTTATCATTAACCATCATCAATGGTCCAATAACCTCTATAAAACCACCAACCACCAACCGCCCGTACCCTGAATGGTTAGCTTGATTAGCTGGTTAACATTAGCTGAGCTGCTTGGCTGCATCCCCAGCACCAGCTTCACTCCGGGGCCCCCACTCTGCCCCAGGCGTCTGCAAGGAGGGAACCACCTGGAAGGGCACTTGCCTCAGTGGCAGTCGAAAGTTGGGAGAACAGCAAGAGGGAAACAACATGGTAGGGATAATGATTAATTGTTGATGATAGTGATAGTTCTGATAGTTGCTTGCCAGAAACAATGATGATGATGATGATGATGATGATGATGATGATGATGATGATGATGATGATTGGTTGTAGCAAAAGTTCTGGGCTAGGGATCGTGACTGGAATAGGTTTAGCTGTCGCCAATAATATGACCAAATAATCATGGCAAACCAACATCGTGCTGGTTTATTCCTTACGACAATGTAGGATAAGAATATTCCATGGTCATAGTCAGCACGTTGGTAAAAGTTGAGAATGATCATGATGATGATGATGATGAAAAGCTGATATATGTTCAAACGGTTGGAGCACTCACAATAATTACTAAGCAAAAATATCATTTCGGAGATCATTGGCAGAAGTACTGACATGTAATGACTAAAGACCCTACAAAATGAGTATGGCAACAATCCGCAAGAAATATGTTGAATCATGTTGAATCTATTACAGATCCTTTTGGAATACTGACTGGTGTGTATGTGATATGCGTGTGCGATTAAATCACTATCATCATCACCATCATCCTCATCACGGCATCATCATCTTGATCATCCTCATCATCAATTTCTAAGTATCATTTGATAATCATAATCTAACTCTCCACCAAAGCTGTCCCAAACCCATCCAAACCTCTGGCTTTCCAACAAACATGTCCCGTTTCGCCATGGGATCGCTGGGCAATGGCTGGGCCACCCAGCCCCACCAACAAGAAGCCCAAGAAGGCTCCATCGCTGGTGCCAATGGCCTCATCCAGGGGGTGCCATGGCCGCTGGGTCAACAAGCACGCAGGGTAGTGGTGATACCTCTCACTGTATGTACCGAGCATTGAGCTGATATGCACGTGTATATCCACATGTTCGGATATTTAACGGTATCTCTCTCTCTCTATCTTCTCTCTCATATGAATCGAACAATAGAACAACAGCATGCATATGCATATATGTACATATGCAATATCCAAATATATATGATTGTTATAGAGAAACAGCTCCACATATCTAGACATAAACATTCGATTCATTCTACAAATAAATGTTATAATTGATGGTTTCAACACCTTTGAAAAATATTAGTCAATTAGTCAACCAACTTTTTGTTAATAGATACTGGGGAAAATAAGACATATTTAAAACCACCAACCAGAAATATATAACCCACACTTCCAGTCACCATCTTGCCGCACCCTTCTAATCGCCCCATGACAAGCACGGCACAGCCTTGGGCGTCCCCACGGTGATGTCGCGACCCAACCAGGGGTATGCCGGCATCGAGGCATCCAACAAAGCACCGTCTTCGTCCAGCAGAGGTTGAACTCTCCAGGTCTTGAAGTACCAGTTCATGACCTGCGTGCGCGCACGCTCGAAACACCTGGGAGCGGTGATCCTGGGTGGGTTCCAAGAAAGCTCACCACGGTAAGATCACCGTTTTTGGGGCGGTAGTTGTCACTACGTAGTACGCATTGATAAGTAACCATGGTAATCACCAGTTTTGATTTTAATGTTATTTTGATGATTTTCCATGGTTAACTAGTGGTTCACTAGTAGTTATCACCTTTTGTTAAGATTGTTCGAGGTCTTGTTGCCCTGGATCACTAATTAGTCGTTAACCACTGGTTATCACTAACCATTGGTAATCACAAACCTAAGCTTTGTTAAGATTGTTAGCCACTAACCAGTGGTTATCACCTTCTTTTTAGTCGTTAACCATTGGTTATTACCCATAGCTCCCCATGGCAACAGCTCCGTTTCGCCCGTATATGGCGTGGCCTTTTCCGCCAGAGCAGGTGAGGCCACGCCCAGCTGGAAGCGGATCGTGGTGGAGGCCTGAGCCAGCCGTAACTGGCCACGTTGGGAGGGGCTGCTTGGTGGTTGATCCACCCTGGTGATTAATATCTTGTCAACCAACCACCCAACCACCCAGCCAGCCAACCAGCCAACCATTTGCCAATCAAATGGACCATTGATGGTGGTTAGCGATGATTTTTTGGTGGGATATGAAGTTGTGAATTATGCAGCATAAAATTATCAACCAATGACCAGCTTTGAATTGGAATAGTGTTTTTTGACTATGAATTGGGCCAGTCTAGGCAGCGTATTGTGAATAAACATTGGATATGGATATGAAGTTTGACATATCCTTCGAACCATAATTCCTTTGCCTTTTGTTTTTTTCTTTTAATGCGCACATGCAAAGAGTTGAAAACATGTATGATGCACATACAGTACATTAGCTTTAGGGTGAGAAAATATCTCAACAGTGATGATCTCCGCTCATGAAGAACCACACTGGAATTGATAAATAGCGTTATCCCAGGGCTAACCCAAATATAGTGGTTTATAATGGGATGCAATACCATTTTTGGAGGAACCTCACACTGTTTTTGCGCCCATAGATCAGGGACGGAGTCGCTCATCTACGGTTCATATTGACAGGTCTGCTGGATCCTGACCTTCTCGGTAGTTACATGTGCGACAAGTTCAAATGGGCAGTCACTCGACACTTTACATTTTCAGGCGTAACAATCATATTAAGACAATATATAATGATAAATACATATGATCATAAATAAATCAATGAATAGACAAGTAAATCATGATAAATCATTAAACATCAACAAATCAATGAATAGACACGTGAATTCTGATGAATCTTTAAAAATAAACAAATCAATGAATCGACACGTAAATTCTGATAAATAAATAACGGTGAATCGGGCAGCTGGCAATCTGCAATTTTCACGTTGGATTGTGGACCAACATTACAACAGTTGGCAGCTTGATCCACCGACATTGAAATCTGTGTGGAAAAAAAAGAAAGGTACCACTCAAGGCGACTCCTGCTAGCTAAGAAAGATTTGATCATATGGGTGTTCCTCAAGTCATAGGGGTACCCCCAAATCATCCAGTAGTAAAGATTTATAGTAACAAACCACAATAACCCATGCATTTTTGGGGATATTGATCCATAGGCATCTGCCAGCAAGTTCCCATGTACCCTTCCCATGAGCTCATGGGCTATGACCCAAGTTCTCCTCGCCCTCCACAGATTTCTGAGGGGCACACCGGGACCGGCTGAGTGAGAACAGCATAGAAGTCCTGCTACGTGCGGCTCCAGAGGTTGACTTAGGGGAAAACCTGAAAGGGTGAACCACTTGTAGCAGTTCTACCAACATGACTTTGACATGTTTTAGTTGCTTTGCTCTAGCAAAAATGAACACACCATCACACATTAGGACAAACACATGTAAATTTTATATGGTTTTCTTGGAGTACACTCAATTACTGATTTTGGGGTACACAGCGTGTGCAAACACACAAAATGTATAGCGAGCATTTGGCAGTGGCCATCCACGCACGTGTTCCATGACAATAACCAGTCCAGTGCCAACTTGATGGCAATACATCCCAGGTAGTGGGTGAGATCGGTGTGGGCAACCAGGATGTGCGTGGTTCACTGATGGCCAGTCTTATGATCGACCAAACAACTAAGATGAACTTGGATGAACTATCAATGAGTAAAATGTTAATTTTTGCTTAGTGCCCTATTGTTTTTAGTGATATGGCAAAAACATTGTTGGTGAATATTAGATTGATGGCTAATTTAATAAGTGACACCCTCCTGTGTTGGTGATGCCCTTGTGTCGATTGTTTGGTTGCGACCCGACTTTGGTGCTTTCGCTCCTCTGGGTTGGAGAAGTCGCTGCTCCATTTCCGCAGGAAGTCCAAACCTCACAGGCAACGCGGGCTCAGACTCAGGTGGCTATGGGCCAATATGAACCTACCAATAATGGTGGATAATAACCAACAAACTATGGGCAAAACAATGGCTATTGGGAGTCAATATGAACCAACCAATCTCATGGTGGATAATAACAAACAAACTATAGGGAAAACAATGGCTAAGGATGGGGGAACCAGGGGGACAGGTTTTTGACCCACAGCCAAGTAGTTGAACAAGAAGAATGGTTAAGAACCGCCAGTGATGACAGGTTGATGATGGTTAGTGATGCTTAATGCTTAATGATGGTGCTCAATGATCTGTTGAGAAATGCTGAGTAAACAATGGGCAATGGTATAATAAAACTTGATGATATGGTATATTGCTGGTTTGATTTTCCAGCACTCGTCGTTAAATTGTTCATGGAGGGTCAATCATGGTCAAAGAATCACAATAGTGAGCGGATTGTTAATGCTAGTCAATCATTGTTTGTTCAGGTACCCTTTTCATGATGGTCCTCATGGTGCTTAAACTGCTGACTTCTGGATGATTGAGTTCTATCGATTGATTAAGTGTCACTGCCCTATGTCAAGCACCCACCATCGCATTAATCATGATCAAACATCAGTTCAACCAACCATTCCTCAACCATCATCAAATATCAGTCAACCATTCCTGAATCATCATTTTAACCACTAATCGACTCTAAAGCAAGCATCAACCAAGCATCAATCAACCATCAATCAACCAACCATCGACCATCCACCGGCCATTCACCGGCCATTCATCAACCATCCACCAGCCATTCCTTAACCATCATCACCCGCATTTTTTCCGGCAGCTCCCGCGTCTGCACACTTTGGGCTCCCACCGTTCTCACCGAAGCTGACGGATCTCAGGGCTCGCAAGGTTCCCTCCGTCCTGGAGCGATCTCCAGGCAGGGCTCGAACTGCTGGGTGGTTTTAAGTTATAAGGCCTTATATCGGTTGGTATGAAAAATATGGTTGGAATGAACTGGACTAACCATAATAAATGATGGAATAACTTATGTTGGACTAACTGCTTGGCATGGTTGGAATGAACTTATGAAAATCACTATAAACCAGGTGATTTTCAACTATAAACTTGGAATGGATATTGAATATGTTTTAATTACATATAAACCAGTGGTATATAAGCCAGGCTGGATTTCCCAAATATTGGGCTGGTTGTGACCACTGAAATCTTGTAGTCAATAACGAAAAGTTGTTAATAACCAAGCAGTTCGTTATAACTCCATTAATCATATTGCAGTGGTCATATTGATTAATCAATATTAGCTTGATTAAGTGAACCAGTGGTCATTAAACAAATTGTAGGAATGAACTGAAAAAGACTAATATGGTAGGGCTCGAACTCAAAAAAAAAGTCAATCACCCAACCAACACTACCAAAGACTGGGTAAAATAAAACATGTTGAGAACCACCAAACCGGAAAACACCAAAAAAATAGTAGGCCCGATCAGAAGCACTTTGTCCTCAGTGGAAACCGCTGTTTTAGCCGGGCTTAAGCATCAGCATCCATCATCAAGTATTGTTCACCATCAGCAAGCGTGTTTAGATCAAATTAATAAGCTTGACAACCTGTACTAAGCGCTATTGATCAAAAAGCAGCCGCAGCCAAACGCTATTAACCTTCCCCCAAGCCACACAGAGTGGTCCCCCATGGAAATAAGCTCGACAATGAACGGTGATTTTACTCTAGTTACATCTACCACAACTGATGGTTACCTTGGCTGGGGATAGGATATCAGTTCTGTATGGACAAATGGGCAGTCGTGCGTTCCCAAAATTATCATTTGTGGTAATGAATGTGGGAGGAACTATGGAAGTGGTGGTATGGGTATTGATACATCATTTCACTACGTATGGTAAGAATCTTATAAATGTTTGGAAACAAAAGCTGAGCTAACATCTAAACCCACTGCGGATGCCAAAGTGTCAATGACCATGGTTTAGGTACTAAACTGATGGTTGGCTGCACATGGTCGAGCAAGTCATTTTGTAGATATTTACTTGTACTATTCTAAACCATTCTCAATACCAGAATGAATGTGAGAACAAACAAAAGTCCAACATCGATTTTCCAAATAAACGTTGGGTAAATGAAAAACCCTATTTTTGTTCTCACAATTTTGCAGGCGTTAACCCATGTAATTACCACGCATGAGGGATTAAGACATGATTTGACATGGATCATATAACCTGCTAGGCTTCATGAATATCAGCTTATTGTGACTATACATGACCAGCATGAATTTCATAACTAGCTTTCCTTGTGTTCCATGAATTTGGGCTAGGCTCTCACCCTGAAGCACCACGTGAGCCGCACGGGGTTGGCTGGGCAGCCCGACATGGTATAGCCCGGCGGCCGACGGATCACCAGCACATCATTGACCTCTGCGGCAGTTTCCTTAGGGCGCGGCAGCTGGTGACATGAATGGTGGTTGGTGATCCATGGTGGTTAAATAGTGATGGTCATGGTGGTTAGTGGTTCATGTTACCAGTAACTATGGTGGTTAATAGTCATATAGTCATTATGGTTTATGGTGGTTCATGGTTAAATAGTTTAACTAATGATGGTTACTGGTGGTTAAATAGTGATGGTTCATAGTGTCTATTGATGGCTGATGATGGTTGATGATGGTTTATGGCTGCTAATTCTGGTGGTGAACTTGTGGTGAATGCTGGGTCTTGATAATTATCATCAGTTCATATTAGTTCACCAGCATTTTCATAATGTTATGTAGTTGTTATGATGGAATATGGTGGGCTGGTGGGCTGGTCAACGATCGTTGAACCCCAGTACATAGTTCCTTCGGTTCCTTCGCACTGGACGAGTTGCCATGAACCACCCCTGTGCTCCAATAGATTTTGCGAGCTGTGATGAAACCAAGGTGTGGCCAATATCGCCTGGTTGGTGGCGCGCTGCCATCCCAACGAGACATGCTCGTCAACCGCCCAAATACTAGGGAAACATGTAAAAAAAAGCACCAAGTAGACTCAGGGGAGAACAAATGCCAGGAACAAACACGACATGTTGCCAGGAATTGGTCGACCTTGAAAGGAAAATTAAGAACATTGACAAATAATTTACCATCTTCCTGGGTAAATGATGATTGCGTGGTAGCGACAGTAGTGAAATAGAATATGAACAGCAAAGGGGTCTGGGTACTCCATGTATACAGTCACTAGAGACATCTACAGAAGATTGAAACATCCCCATACATGAACTACTTGTGGTCACAGGCCTACCTTGCAGCTTCGACAAGACAGCATCGACATAGATGGCACGATCATTGGCTAATCCCAGGTTCAATAATCAAAAACCCATCAGTAATCAACAGGTTAATGAACCACTCCTGTAACCATTAATTGACCAAACCATCAACCAATTAACCTGGCCAAACCAATTGATTCCTCAATTGGACTCTTCATTGGCAATCATTGACCAAATCAAATCAATCATAATCGATCAAGTAACCAATGCGAATTGCTTAAGTAACCACTACTGCCATTAATCAACCACTCACCTATTCGCAATCAATTGGTTTCTCGGTTTCTCAACCGTTCATGTAACCAATCATCATCCATTGATCAACCATCACTGGCCATTAGTGATCAACCATGAACCAAACCGATGAACCTGAGCATTAATTACACTCTAGCAAACTAACATGGCAATGGAAAATCCACCAATTATCAATGGTTTCCTAAGGTTTCTCTGCAAAATATGGTGCTTTTCCATTGCTATATTAGTTTACCAGAGTGTACCCAAACCCATCATCATCATCACCTTCTCTGGCGCTTCGCCCAGCAACTCCACGCAGTTCGAAGGTCACGAGGGCATTGGGCCTGGGACCCGTTCGCGTCGTGTGTAGCGGGTCCCCGGGTCGTCGTTGGTTCGTTGCTGCGACCGTCAGCAGTGGGTCATGATCATCAGGATCATGATGATGACGATGATGGTGATGATGATGATGAGATAATGATAATGATTTTCATTCACCTGATGATCATGATTAGGTATGAATATTGATCATGATCACCAATTCTTATAGCAATGATGTCCAATGACTATCATTGACTGGCAATAATGACTAGCAACAGTTTGCAAGGATTGCCAATATCATCACTGACTAGCACTGGTTCGCCATGACCGTGAAGATAATGGTTTGAATGAGCGTCATAGTGACAATGATATCTCACTACCTCTTAAAGCATCGATGGCAATTACATTGTGATTGTCACATGTAAACAACCGATAATGAAACAATATTCACACCCTCAAATATGTGTATATAAATATAGATTCACCTTTTTGTGATTTTACTGATGAAAAAACAACATATGATCATGAACACAATGAACATCATGAACCTCATCATCGTCGTCGTCGTCATCATCATCATCATCGTTCGCCGCAGGTCGCTCACAATGGTCAAGACTGTTGTTCATCATGTATTTTGATATAGTCTACACTGAGTACCCCCAGATTTCTTGACATCTCTCATCTTGGTAGTCGTACTCTACATATTTTGCAACATTTCAGTACACTCAAGAGACTGATGAAACAAGATGACAGCCACCATCGCCGGAGGAGTGTCTACCTACGCATGCGATTTTTTTCTTGAGAACTAGAAGCTGAACACCAGCATCGCATCCATTACCATTGCTGTTGTAATCCAGTCCAGTCATGTTGCCGTTTGAAAACCCGCAACTTTCAACCATTATGAGTCACGACTTGCCAGCATCACCAGCCATGAGAAGACTGAAATAAGCGCATACTGATGTTCAGTTTTGATGAGTTTATTCAGTTTGATAAGTTGTTTGTTTCCCAAACAGAATAAACTCATCAAAACCTGCCGACCGAGGCAGCAACTCGGACTTCTTCCGCCTTGATTAGCCTTCATTAGCCACTAGTCATCACCAACCATGGCTGTGATAATCATTGAGCTTGATTTATCGAAGCATTAGCTTGGTTGATGGTTGATGAGCATCTAGCTTAATGAATCATGAACCATCACAACATGCTGTTTTTGATCCCATTATCCCACCATCCCGCAGTTTTCTGAGGCGTCCCGACTCCGCATAGTAGATAGGTTCGATGAAGGAGTTTTGATCCACACCTCACCAGTTGATGACCAGCACAAGGACGCAGGAAACTGGTGGATTCCCAGAAATGTGGCTATGGGTCAATATTAACCAACCAATAGTAGGGGATAATAACCAACAACAATAGGGAAAACAATGGTTCATGATAGGGGAACCAGGGGTACAGGGTTTTGACCCACTGCCATGTTTCCAGAATTAGTGAACAATAGTGGTTCAGGATGAGTCATCGATGCTGGTTCATCAATGATTGTTTAATCAATGATGGTTTGCCAATGATTGTTTAATCAATAATGCTTAATACTGAGTAACCAGGGTTAGTATTGGTCAATCCTGGATCATGAGGGATAATGATGGTTGATGGGAAAGCATCTAGTTGTCAATCACATTTTTGTCAATGATGGTTGATGAATGTTCATGATGCTTGAGGTCGACAGGCTCGCAGCATGTCCATTGTATCCCGCAAACGCTGAAGCAGTGCTGCGGGCATGGGTGGCACTGTGGCCTTGTTGGGATCGTCCGCCGCTCCCATGCCGAAGTTGGTATAATCGACCCAATCGGACCGGAAATCCATGGACTTTGCTTGATGTTGAACTGACCATTGCACCCATCCAATATCATTGGGGTGCAAAGGGTGGCTGACCCAAAGGTAAAAATATATGAAAAGAGGTCAATACAAATGATGATTGATGAATGATAAGAGTTGATTATCCCACTGCAGGCCATGTCAGTCCTCATGGCATCATCTCTACAATGATTGCAAACAGAAACTTTCTACATCCTCATGACATCCCTGAATATTTCCTAAGAAGACTGTGACGAAGATCTCCTGTCTATAGAACCTTCGTCGCGAAGGAGCACCAACCCCCACCAACAACACCCCCCGAGCGCTGGGATTGCCGACGGATGTATCCTAAGACCATTGGACCGAGGAGGTTCAGTCCCTCGTCTCTTCTCGCTTCAGGCGACGGGAAGGTCCCGCAGATGCCGCCCACGTCCGTGCACCTGTCGCTGGAGGTACAACCAGCTGTGGTTAAGAATCGGCTTTCCGTTTCTTTTAACATCTGTTTTTACATCTTCTTTTCCATGTTCATATTCTTGTTCTAGTCTGTTAAAAGTAGATAGATAGGTGGAATTTGATGGATGAATACCGAGATGGAGGGATGGCGGGATGGGTCTCTATCCCTTCCTGCGGATGAACATCCTACAGCCATGACCAGTCACTAGTCAAAGTGTTGGGATGGGTTCACTACTTCCCATTTTTGGGGTGGTCGGTATTGATCAGTGAATTATATATCTATAAATATTTATATGTAAACAATGATGTTTTATGTATGAAAAAATTATATATATATATATAGATAGAGATATAGATATAGATGTTTATGTATACATGAAAAATTCTACATATATGCAATGGTTGACAATGATGAATTACTGAAAATAGTAGTTGATGATGGTCTCATGGGTGGCAATGATTTAGATAATGCACAAATATGCTTTATAATGGCTCATGACTTTGCTACAAACATCATTAAGCATCATTTAACCATCATTTAACCATCAACTACCCGATGTCAAGAAAAATGCTTAACACTGCTTCAGAATGGCGAGTCATGGTCGATAGGATAAGTGGAAGTTGATAGCAATTCTTAAGACGGAAAGCACCAGTAAGCTGAGAGTTCACCATGGCTTTGGACAAAGCCATGTTGCGAAAGGTGTTGCAAACAGCTTCGAACATCAATGTTGTTAGCCCGAAAGGATGGTTATCCCTCGCAAGACCATCCATGTCAATAGCCCAAAAAACAATGGTTGTCCCTACCACAATAAGGGGCTGGTTCGTTTGGACACCCACTACAGCTACATCTAGCTGCTACCAAGCGACGTGACCAGTGGCATCAAAGTGGTCGTTGTCCTGGTGGCAAATGACCAGGAAGGTCTGACAGAAGGAAGGGATGGTAATTAGTGTATAGGCGTTAATAATAGGAATAGGAATCAGAAGCAACAACAATGACTCAAAAATAGATATAACCCTTATCAACCACCAAAGGAATCGTAAACAACAATCATGATTTAACCCTTATAAACCATCATAGGAATCGTACACAACAATCATGATTCAAAATAGAAATAACCCTGATAAACCACCAACCAATCAGGGTTATGATAAACTCTCTGGCAATGAGAATCCTAATTGCTTAGTGGTTTTGAAGGGTTAATCATGGTTCATTAACGCTTCATCATAGGAATCATGTCGATGCTTCACCCCGCTGGGGCAATTGGTTTCGCTGGGAAAAACACTACGTTGGAGGTTCCTCTAAACCAAAGGATACCATAAGATACCATAGTTTAATGGCGATTGTAGCTCTAGGAAATCAAAGAAAAATCATAGGATAACACCTCTGATTGATAACAAACAAGGCTTTGCAACGCAGATTTTCCCATCAACCAACCTAGTGACTGGTACATTCTGATGGGAGATCCAGCCGTGAATGAACTCCACCAACAGTGACCAAAAAGTATCGTTGGTGGTGAGAGTCACTAGTAATATGATTCTTGCGATTAGCAACTAGTTTTGGTGACTCATTTGAGTAGCAACGAGTTGCAGCTAGTGATTCAGAATCCACTAGAGATTCACTAGCTGCATTCAGAATGTTCTAGTGTTACACTAGTGATTCTCTAGTCCATGTCACACTGATGTCACACTGATGTCACACTGATGTCACACTGATGCGTTCAGGGCTCAGAGATGTTCGATGTTGAAGCACATGTGCCATCATCGTGTGCACGGCGACGTTGGTTGATGATCGTTGCTATGGGATGCCAACGTGAAATCATAGACGTGCAAGGCCAATGTGATATTCATATCCAGGAACTTCGGTGGACAAAAATCTGGAAATATGTAGATCTGACATGTCTGACATGCACAAGATCCCGCGAATTGGAAAGGTTCAAAATGAGTGAAACGGTCATGCTGAAGCTTACATCAAAATACATCATATCAGGTGATCACGTCATGCGGACTCAACCGCCAAATCGATCCTCAACCAGTGTACCCATCCAGAAGCAACCAGTGTACCCATCCGGAAGCGGACCAGGGGTGCCCATGAATTGTCTGCAGCAAAATCAGTATGCTTCCCAGTCACGAAAATCACAATTCACCTCATGCTTTTGCTACCATATATAATTGTGCAATTAATGTTGATCCTAAGAATGGCATGCAATGCTAGCAGGGGTACTCCTGGCTAATTGGTAACATATGCTCTTGTTGCCAAAATCAACATCACAAAATATCACTCGTGAAGCCCGGAAATGCTCCATGGCGTGCTTCACCTCACAAAAAAAAAGTCTGCTACCACAACCAGCTTCTTTACATTCAGTTTGTCTCACTGAAAACATGGCTTTCCCCCAAAAAAGGCCACAAACTGACTGGGACTCGTCCCATCAACCAGTGGAGCACCTGTCACCAGGCATGCAGCCCAGATACGCGGCGCCGGGAAGGGACTTGATGTAGGTCGTGACCTTGGCCACGCATGGGAAGAGTGGTGGCCTGGTGATGCTGAGTGAACTAATGGTGGTTACAGGTGGTTAAATAGTGATGGTTCATAGTGGCTATGGTTGATGGCGGTTGATGGTTAGTGATGGTTCATAGTGGTTGATTACTGATTGCATAAGCTTAGTCAAGGGCGTTCAATGAATGATGACTGAATGATGTTTAACGAATAGTGGTAATAGTGGTTCATTCGTAACCCGTAATTAATTTGGTTCATGTTTTATGGTGAATGAGGGTCAATGATGGTTAAGAAGCTAGGGAATTACATCCATGGCTTATGGCTGATGATGCTTATAAATGATTGATATTGGATGTAATGCATTCACAATCAATGGTTAATTGGCAAATATTTCTTAAGAACCAGCAAGACTAATAACCAGCAACGGTAGTTTGACGTACCAATAATAAGCAATGGTTGCTAAGCTGGTTGATGATTGAGACCAAAGGATACCAACAGTTCAATTGCTAATTAGTACATCCACTGTACACAATTGTCCCACACGACCGTTGTGATCCCTCTCTCGGTGTCCGACTGCCCACATGGACTGTCCTGGCCTGACAGCAGTGTGGCATGGGCAGGGGTGGGTTGACCCGGGCACTACTAGGGTGATGGTTGTTGCGATGATTAATAGTGCTAAATGAATGATGCTGCAGAACTACAGACTGATTGGTTAGGAATGCTTCATAGATAGTTGACAAATGCTTGATGTCGGGTGGACCACCCTGCATAGGCTCCTAGATCCACAAGAGCATTTGCATCCACAGAGGATCGTAAATAGACGCTTATATATACCCTTTGGAAACTGAAATTGCACTCCCAAAACGGGGTTCCAATTTGAGAGCAATCTCAAAAAAGAAACATATGATAGGATACATCTTAGTTTCTCTGATGGTACTTAAGTGATGGTTCATGATGGTTTATCATGATTAATTGAGTCATGATTGATAGCGAAGAAGTCTGGTGCTAGGAGCTGTCAGAGGTGGTTCGTAGACATTCCTGGGGCCAATGTCAACTGCTTTGCAGTATGACCAAGTTCGACCGTATCCTATGATAGACCCACAAATCTAGGGACAGGGATGCAGTCTGTGAGCAAACTTGGTCTGTATCTAGGATAATTGCCACTTGTGATAGTAGGCACAACATGTTAAACGGCTTATTCAGAAGGGTCAATTGCAGTAAGTAGCGTCGGTACTGAAAGGTTGTCACACAATTAATCTTTGCTGATAAAGCTCACTATAGGATTGCTCCAGGATGGCTAGGGAAAATCATCATCATGGCATAGCATGATCAACAGGAAAATCATTATTGTGGTATATCATGGTCAACAGTGGCTACGAATGGCTCATCATGGGAGGCAGTTTGTCACCGAACCCATCTGCTCCAAAAGGTTATGACAAACCACCCTGGTTGCTGAGAAATGCGGAGATCCCCAGGGAAGGGCAAGTAGCTCACATCCCAACAAAGACATGAACGAGATCCTTTGGCCATTGATGATCACCCTCTGGCAAGCTAACCTGGAAGAGAAACATCTCCCTCTTTCATTGCTAATTCGTTCATCTATCAATGGTCTGCTTTGTCTGTTTTCCACCTCCAGGTGAGCGCACACCGAAGAGTGAGCTCAGAGTACTCTCCTTTGTAAACTTAATGTAACCAGTCTAACCTAAACTTCATCTAACCATGGTAATTTTACAATTCCAGGTCAGTCTCAGGAGGAAGCTTCTCACTGACAATCCGCCGGCGTTTTTTCTTCGCGCGATCACTTCGCTGGGCAGCCAAGTAACGTCATGGGATTCTGGATGTTGTGAATGGTGATCTCTGCACCCACACCTGGCAGCTTCGCAACTGTTGCCCCCAAGGGACCCCCAAACGTTAGAAGTCAGTGAAGATTCGCCGTTTAACCATGGGCAAAAAGGATAATACTGGATAGAAGTTGGTCAAGAGTCACCATTTGACTATAATTACAAGGTGGACCCCTAAGTTATAACAAAGTTATGATAGTTATAACATAAGTTATCGGAGTTATATCTAAGTTAACAAAGTTAATTTGATCTAATTTATAATTTAAGTTATAACTTTGCTAACTTTATTCGATGTATTTTTGAATGTGTTTTAGTAGGTTTGAGATGATAACCATTGATACCATCAACTGGCGTCGATTTACGTGATGAAACTGAAAGGGATCCTTTTTTCTCTTCACCAAAGGAGCAAAACGTCACCTTCGGTGGTTTTTTGCCACCAGCTACAGATGCTTGGGCAACACAGGTGGGACCATTTCAGCATCATTTTGCGTCCGGTTGCCTTGAAAATGGTCAAGGTTTCTTTTTTGATCGCCGGCTCACAAGCTGATGCGTAGACAAACAAGCAGTGGACAAAACTCTGCAAAATACTCTGCAGAAAATGCCATGAATGATCCAAGGGTATCAAATTTCATAAGCTGTTTTTGGCTCTTCACCGAAAATGGACATAACACATTTGTGTTGTGCATCGTCTTCCCTAAGAAAATGTATAACACATATGTGTTATTTGATTGTTCCTTCGAAAATTAACATAATACATCTGTTTTTTTGTGGTTTTCCCTGAAAAAATGGTATAACACATATGTGTTATATGGTTCTTTGCTTGTTAACCAAAAAGAGCAAAACACAAAAAAACACAAAAAAAATACATATGTGTTATGTCATTTGTTTTCCCCAAAAAGAACATAACACATATGTGTTATGTCCTTTGTTCCCCACAAAAAAACATACAACACATAGGTGTTATGTGGTGTTTTCTTCCAAAATCAAATAATGCATATGTGTTATGCCATTTTTGGAAGGTATTTTAAGTTTTAGGATAGTTTTTGGTGGTCCAACTTGGCTCCAGTTGTTGCCTTTTTTTTTCCGGACTGCAGTCTCACAACAAAGCCTTACATTGCCATTCCCTTTCAACAATCACGCAACAGAAAGTAAAGACCAAACTATAATGTGAATGAACATATGATCATATCAGAGTGGCCACATCTTATAATGAGATCACTATAACCTTCAAAAATATCACCAACTCTACAATGCAAAAACCTGGATCCCTTTACTCAGAACCTAAAAAACATCAAAAGTATGAACAACTAATATCACCCATGGCTTCAACACCAAAACCAGTGCAAAACGAAACAGCACATCAAATCATCAAAAAAACAACAAAAATTAAGGTTAACTTTGCTAACTTTCAATTTTTTTTCAACTTGAAATTGTAACTTGACTTATAAATCGCTGACTTAGATATAACTTCACAAAGGGTTAACAAAGTTATAAATTATGTTACCCTATGTTATAACATGATTTACGATGGTTGCAACATAACTTATATCTTGGGGGGTCTACTTTGTATATCTGCCATAAGTGGTAATGACCCTGGTGTACATCATGGAACGAAGCAATCCAAAATCTGGGCAGTTGGGATATATGTATATATGTATATATGTATATATATATATATATTCATATGTATACGAAAACAAATAAAGAAATATATATGTATATAATGAAATGTAAAGCGAAGGTAGCCACGTGTGCTGCAACTATCGTTTGCCACGGTTCATACTCCTGTTGATAGCTTGGTAAATAATCATGAAATCACTAAGGTTGAAGAACTCCAACATCCCAACTGGCACATCAAAGGGATGTTGGAGAGGGTGACAAAGCAATCACAACAGCACATAGATCTATGAAAACACACACATCGTAAGAGCAATAAATAAATTTTGACTCTAGAGCCGCTCAACACAGAGCGGATACAAATCCAATGGATAGCCAGCATGATCATTCTCCATCAGTTAGCTCGTCATTGGCCCCGTAACATCATTGACCATTGATCTTGACCATCATTCACCACGGGTCAAACACCAGAGCTACTGATTGTTCCATCAGCCTCGATCAGCCACCAGCCCTCACTTCACTTGGTAACTCGAAAATGTCAGGGTGAAAATTCTTGCAACATCGCAGCAAACAAAGAGAGAACAGAATCTTGATTTCGTTTCCATAAATACATTCTATCAGATTTTGTGTTCAAACACTATATACCTCTTTCGATGGGAAAAAACACTCAGAAAATATCAGTCGTTGTATCCTAATAATCACATTTTATTATAACTTGATCAATCAGCAATATGACAATCATATTGTCGCCAAAGAACTCTTGTTGCTGTTTTTTGCAGGCTGTTGGCTGTTGCGCCCAGCTACACTCACACAGTTACCTGCCTGCAACGGTAGGATCCAATGGATCAAACAGGGGTAGCAACTGGCCACGGTTGCTGGGAAATGCGGTGATCCACAATTGTACATCTGCGCCAACGGTTGGCTTCCTTACCTTTCAAACAACTTGGGACTTTTGAGGGGATGAAGTATGTGAAAATAAAGATATTGTCCAAAATGTCCTGGCTATGGCAACCATCTATCAACCATGTATGAACCATCTGTGAACCATCATTCACCATCAACCAACCATCATCAAATACCAACCATGCCCCCATCGCTGAAGGGCCCCCGTACCGTTGTGCACCACCATCTCCACCACCACCATCTGAGCAGCGGCGGGACGGTGTTTCCCACCCAGGGTTCATGTGATAAGCCCTATTAACAGTGGATATGAAGGATCAATTAATGATGGTCATAGAAATAGGTTATAGGGAAAATAATCATCAACTTGTCATTTAGTGGGCAATGAGTCGATAGTTGATGCAAATGATTTAATGCATAATGACGGGAGAAGTGATCGCGAGTTGGAGAGTTTTACAGGAGTCGTGTTTCGGTGCCTGACGGGAGCCCTGTCTGGAGGGACCCTCACCATTGATGCTGCCCATGTTTTCCCATTCAACATCGGCATCTGAAACCGGTCCGCTGGCTGCCTGATGATTCGCGCATCTCATTGGTTTCAAGGTTTCACCATCGATGTCGCATTGATAACAAGGCGGCCAACTCTGCCGTTCTATGAGGAATTCCTGTGGAACAAGCCTGTAGATACCAGGTGGCCTAAACGACCAATCGCAAGGAAAACTCCCCTCCTAGCATTTGATAAGAACCAACAGCCAGCCACCTCTCCTTAGACTGAAAAATGATTTGTGATCTTGTCAATGTATGACATTGTTTGACATTCTTTGACGACAGAGCAAGCATTTAGTCTTGTTTTTTGAGAGCCAAACAACATTGTAGGCAGATCAGTCTTATCAAACACGAAAACAACAATGTATCAATATACACCCACAAGTACAACGCACCCATCCTATGCGTTCAAAAAAGTTATCTTGCGTGCTATCAACACTATCAACATCTATCAACCATACAATGTGTTGCATGGCATGATGGTAGATCCATATCGATGAACAAGCCCCTCAATCTTAGCGTCAAGCAGCTGCTGATCCTGGGAGGAAGTATTCATGTTGACCTACTGCCACCACCAACCACGGTCAATCAAAGCATTCATGACCATTCTTCACCATTCTCAACCACCTGTTAACCATTTTTGACCCCTACAAACCATCGTTCACCCCGCTATAAACCATAATAAACCGTCATAAACCATCATTCAACCATCATTAGCCACTATCACCCATGCTTATGATGGTCAACCCTCACCAACCATCATTGACCGTCCCTATCAACCACCATAAGGCAGCATCGTCAACTATTCACCATGGCGAACGTCCGCTCCCACGTCCGCTCCCAGGTCTCTGGACGGCCAACGGTCACCGCTGGAGATCCCGACAGTCTCGGAACGGCCGTAGATCACGATGGGCCCATCCACGCCATAGCTGAAGCGAGCCTCGGGTTCACCGCCGAGCACGTATAGGTGCGTTGACCGGGTGCCGGGGTCGTCCACAGCTGTTCATAGCCATAATGGCATTGGGCCTTTGGGAAATCATGGGAATAATAGCGGTTATAGTGGTTATAATGGTTGATAACTGTTGAAGTCCCCTTATAAATAATAGCTACTGTATTCATCAGAAACTTGGGATGATACCGGTTACAATGGTTGATAATTGTAAATGGTTAATAATGATTATGGTGGTTGATCGTGGTTGTTGTTAATAGGGAAAGCAACCATAGGTTATCAGCAGGGCAACCGTTATTGATAGGGAAACCATTATTAATGACCAACATTGACCAACCATTCTTAATTACTATTTATTACTAGGGTTTCTAACCATCCAATGATAGGCACTACGTGTTCATAATGAGGGAAACCACGTGGGGACTTTGGGGTGCTCCATTTCTGGATATGTACAAGTTGGAAGTTGATATTTGTTTTGAACGGGATGTTCGAAATGTCGAGGTATATCAATTGGAAGTCTTGAACATCCAATTCTTCAGGCCGTCAGGCCAAATGTTACAATAGCCAAGTAGTTTCAGAAACAAACGAGGCAAAAGTGATTGACAGCAAGTAGGCAGCAGGCGGTGCTTCTAGCAGCGATGTCATGTTTCGGCAGACTCAGCAAAAGGGATTGCCCAAAGGGGACTACCTCCTATTCAAAGGAAAACATACCCTGACTTTAAGGGAGCATCATGATAGTAGAAGCATATTCATAGTATATGTGTATATATATATAAATATATGAAAAGATTCATATATATATATATTCATTTATATTTAGAAATATAAATGTATACAATATATATATATATATATATATATGTATATGTATATGTATGTGCATATAAATATAAATATATATATATATATATATATCTAAATGTGTATATGTAAATATTTATATACACATATATATATATATATCTATTTATTTGAATATATATATATATATATATATACATTTATATACATATATTTTTGGTATATGTAAACATATTTGTATGTATATGTATATATACATAAATAAATCTGATTATAAACAAATATGTAAAAATATAAATATATATATATGTGTGACAAACTAGCATTGTCCGCACACTCCACCTGACCAAGTCCCCCTCTTTCTGCCGAGACATGCTGTCTAGTCATCTTGGCCGAAACCTAGCTGATTTGATACGAATTCTTCTTCACAGGTCAATATGCCGCGAATCATGAACTTTCATTGAGCGTAACCATCATCATCCTGAACCTGAACCATTATGACATATAATATCATCCTTCAGCATCATTCAGCATCATTGATCACTGATGTTTCTTAAAATTGAGCACTAAAAAAATGATTGGTTGATTGATTACTATAACTAAATGGTTCATAAGCTGGATGATTCAGGGCCTACCCCTATGGCTTGAGAAACCACTATTTGGGTTAGCCATCAGTAGTTTGGGATTAGCCATTTTTAGTAGGGGGTTAGCCATCATTGACCATCATTGATGACAACATACTGTACTTGTTGGTCATAATCACCAATTGTTACTTGTAACCATTATTAACCAAGATTAACCATCATTAAATCTAGTTTCACCAGTTCTTGGGAGCTACCCTCACCGCCAACCAACCTACCCTCATTTCCCATGATGGGAAGCTCAACCCTTTGCCAACATCGGCCAAATAAAGCACGTCACCGGGTTAGGCTTACCATGTTGGGACGGGTAGGCTTACCCCAGGCTGCGGCTCAGCTGCATTGGTGAAGTCGTACGATTCATCTCCCACCTGCAGCAAAGCCAGAGGAACATATCCCATGTGCTTGTCCCACCAAACAATATTATCAACATCCCTGAAGGCCCAGCGTATTCGGGTTGCAATGTGTATGTCAGGCCTTGCGGATGTGCCCCCGCTTTGCCGTATGCAAGGAATGAACCGGGACAAAAAATAGTTGAGACTATTGTCAGCTACATAATCTTTCTCTATATTTAAATCAAAACATATGCGTATACTCTGTGTAGTGGACGCATCAGTGTCTTACAGTAATATCTATAGGTTCTTATCTATGTCCATTATCCAGTCGAAATGTCTCGACAAATACATACATATATCCATACATATATCCATACATATATCCATACATATATCCAAACATATATCCATACATATATGTCCATACATGTGTAGGTAAAACATGCGGTTATCCATGCAAATAGACCAACATGGATCAAACATGTTCATCTTGCGTAATTGAATTCCAAGTGCCGTCTGTAATTCAATTTTACATTGTGTGATTCAAAGCCATGTTTCATAAGTTCCCTATTCGAATTCAGCCACAAGCAAATGTTTGCGTAATCAATATTTGCCTTCGGTAGTCAAAGTAAAAGTCTTGTCCTGATTATGACGAGCAAAGTGACGATGTTTAGCAACATTTGATAATTAACTAGCTAGAATTGGTTTGTCTATTCACTCATAATATGTGCTAATTTAAAGCTACAAAAAAAAGGATCAATGATAAAACAATGTCAAGTTATTAGAAAAAGAACTTGTCAGTTAAAATTTCTTATCAAACCACTGCTGATCGATTTTTCTTTACCAATCATTTCAGACTGCCAGCCCAAGAGCTCTCTTTAAGGTGAAGTCCGCTACAGCTCATCAGAGACCGGGTATGGCTCTCCCCAACAAACAGGGTGTTCAGGGGATGATCAGTTGGAAATGTTCAACTTCAAAGGATGCTTTCGGAGTCAAAATCCTAGCTTCGTGTTCCCTAATTCAATTGGTGTGCGGGGCAAAAAAAAACCAGGAAATGGAAAGCATGATTGGCAATTTTCCTTTGCGAGGCTAAGTCATCCAAGAGTATCCGTGCATAGTCGGCACTATTACAAATCATTGTTGCTTTTCTCCAGGTAACTGAACCACTATCGTTGTTGTCTATCATCCATTCATATCCATTCACAATCTTGATTATCAACCACAACCAGTGCTGGTTTTTGACCATTTAGGTGTTTCTCAAAATAGGGAACCCCCAAGTACTGGTTGGTATCTTCCTGTAAATGGGTAGTAATGAACTTCATGAGTTTGGGAGACCCCTATGGCTGGAGAAACCCCCATTTATCATGGCTGCTTGTTGACCGCAATCATGACCATGGTAGCCATCTCCTGCTGACGGACCAACCTTCGCTTGGATCGAGACCAATTCGGCGCCTCAAATCATGGTCGGGAAGCCATGGCGAAACGTTGCGGAGATGGCGAATAGATAGGACATGATAGCACCAGAACTCCTAGATATGATTATATGATCGTTTCATTGATTTGTGGCCAATAGATGCCAATAGTATTGTTACTATTATTGTTATTGTTATTCTAGTAGTGTTGCGAACAGTCCTTGGTATTAGTAGTATTGCTAACAGTGTTGTTTGATGCAACATTGAATTTGTAGAAAGGATGGCAAGCCTCAGCATTCTCAGTCTCAACAGCGAAAACAACCAGTTTGATTGAGGGCACACCATTTCTCGACAGAACCAAATGGTGTGATTGGTTTCCTGGGTGATGAGTTTCCTCCATACTTTTCTTTGTTTGAGGTCTGACGGGTATCGACTTCAACGGAAGGCATTTCACCCAAATCGTATGGATCTCTGAAAGCTGTGGGCCTTGCCCGTACCCTCTTTTATTTTTGTTTCAATCTGTCCAAGCCCATACACACGACTGGTGTGTGGTTTCAACCGCTCTTAAAAAGATGCTTGTCAACCAACCATTTCTTAAGAATTACATTTAGAAAGCAAAATGTCAATCAAACCACAGACCAATAGTTGGTTACAGTAATTATAACTGTTGGAGTTCTTCTCCCGGGTGATCAACCACTATTCATGGCAAAATAACCCCTATGAAACCACCAGCTAGCTACTATTGGTGGTCATTATTCATGGATATAGCCCCTATCAACCACTATAAACAGCTATCATTGTTGGAATTATTATCCCTTCCTATTTTACCCATTATTAATGGACATACAGTGGTCTTAAACCCCAGAAGGACCAATGGACATATAGCCCTTATAAACCCACTATAAAACCAACCTTCATGCTTATAACCCACATATCGTTCATGGTTAGAAACCCTGATAAACCTGCTAAAACCACCCCTTGTTGGCTCTTATCCCCTATTATAAACTACTATTCATGCTTATAACCCCTTAAAAAGCCTTCTAAAACCACTACAAACTGGTTGGTTGCTATAGCCCTTATAAACCCATTATAAACCACTTTTGTAAACCACTATTCTTGGTTATAACCCCTTAAAAACTCTTTAAACCCACTATAAACCAATTATAACCCCCCAAGCACTAGACCTGCAACACATGGGCGGCACCGCACGGACACAGGGCTGGGAGCCCCGGGCTACGTGTGGCCGTGAAGGTGATCACCGCCGAGGCAAAGGATCCGGTGCCTTCGCAGGCCCTGAGCGGCGCTCCGGGGATCGAGGGGGGGAGATTGGTTGATTTGATGGTTTACAAGGCTGTGATCATGGTTTTTCTCGTGGTTTATGGAGGCTATTCTAATAGTTTTTAGGGGCTTATCTTGATCTTAGAGTAGTTTATAACCAACAATAGGGGTTAACAACCAACCAAAACCAGGGCTCATAATGGTTTAGAGGGGGTATGGTGGTTTGGCTTGGCCAATCTTAGTGGGGAACCCCCCAAGTTATGGTCGATTATTGATAGACGTGACTAATGAACTGGATGATCTAGGGAGTCCCCTAGTTTGAGAAACCACCATTTTGGATTAGCCATTATAAGTGGGGAAGCTAGCCATTCTTTTGGAGGAGTTGCATCATTTTTGAAGCGCATGCGGTATGATAATGCAATATTTGGATGCCATTGGTCTATCCATGTATTATGATAACCCCGCTGCAAATATCATGTCAGCTCACTAGTGACATGTTTGAATGATATCCGTTGCTTTCATCATATGGTATAGTGCTAATGTTTTTTGCAGCACTTACTTATGATGATTCCAACAGGTTCTATCGCAATAGTTACAATAGTAATGAGTCTTTGCACATTGCACTAAAGTATGGTCTATCTTTTGAAATCGACACATTCTGTTCAGTTGGACCTGTAGATATTGGTAGCACTACACTTAAATGATGTGATGCTAAGACCAGTCAAGGTCAGTCCTGAGACCAGTCACTCCTGGTCGCTTCTTAGGCCATAGGGATGCCCCTAGCCCTAGCTCCCTCCCAACCAACAGCCGATTAAACTTTCCGAAAATCTGTTTGGATTCTGCTGCAGAAGCTATTCACCACGAATTTGTCACCATCAACCATCACTTAACCACCATTGACCAACCATTGACCATCACCATTAACCAATCATTTACCGAACATTAACCATCCTTCACCAACACTAAATTGAGAACTGAGACCGGTCACGGTTCCCTGCGGAGCTAACTTGTCCGCTGCAACACCTGAGTCCCAAACAGTCCCGTGACCAAGTTCACGTCAATGCGACACGGCAAGGAGGACGGAGCCTGTTGCGGAAGGCTGGACAAGTCATCCGCAGCTTGTGAATGGGTAAAGATCATAAAGATCTATGCATATCAATGTGCTTTGTTTCAGTGCTTCTTGATTATAAGACTGTGCGCAAGGCTGGGTACCACTAGCGTGGCCACTAATGGATCCAAATGAATACTACTATGAATACTTGACCATTAAGACTATCATTACTCTAGGGTGGTTATGAATAAGCCAGGATGGTTATTAACCAAGCTGATTGACCATCAAAAGCCAACCAGCCATTCATTACTACATTGGAAAACCAAAAAAGTCACGATCAAACCACCAGCCAGTAAGCTTAGTGTTTTGCCTTTTGTTCACCATCATCAATGGTTACAAGCCCTATAAACTACCCTCTGGTAAACAAACCTGGCAATGGAAAATCCATCATTTATTGCTGGTTTCCCAGGGTTTCATTAAAAAACATGGTGAAAATCCAGCCAGCCAGGTTAGTTTACCAGAGGGTAGGGTGGTGGTTCAGCTGCTTCACCATCAACGGTTGCTGCTTCTGAATGCTTCGGCGCCCCAGGTTCACCCACAGCACCCAACCGCCTCCGCGATGACCGGCGAAGCCAACTCGGGAACGATCTCGTAGCCCTCCAACATACGCGACGACCTAAGACAGGTGCGTTGTGAGGCTCGCATGGATTTTGTGTGGGACATGTGTCGTGGTTGCGGATTGGAAGCCATGGTTCATTTTTGAATTAAGGATGATATCAGGTACTTGACATTAGTTTAAAAGGATGGTCCTGTTTGGAGGTTCAACCATTGTTAGTTTGTGGTTAAGAAATGGTCAATAATAGTCAATGATGTCTAATTGATGGTTACTAATGGTGCATATATAATGCTGAATTAATGGTGAATGATAGTTAAAATAGTACAGTATAGTGTTCAATGATAACTTTCATGGGTAAATGGCTAATAATGATCATTACTGGAGAACTATTTACTAACTGGTAACATTCACCATGGTTTCTTTGCCGTTAGTGCAGCTACTTTCTAGGGTTGATAATCATGGTTCTATCCTAGTTTTCCAAACAGGCAAGTTTGTGCTCGTGGGTGGTTTGTTCCGCCATCCCAAGAATACTAGTTTATCAACCATGCCAAATACTGAGCGGAGACTAGAGTGATTGGCTGAGAAACTGAAACCAGTGTGGTTGGTTCATTCTTGTCAGTGTAGTGTTTCATCTGTCAAACCCCAATGTTTCAGAAAAAACACACACAAAACTAGTGTGGCTTCATTGGGCAACAAATCAGCAACAAAAACTGTATCATCATTAATGGAGGAGCAACTGTTCGACACAACTACCTGGAATTCAATACGACCTGCCTAGATGTAGACCCCCCTTGAAGACTCAACCAATGGGCCAATGGGAGGGTCTGGGCACAAGAAGCTAGCCGAGGTGTGCAAGTCAGAACTGCTCGATGCTTTCATGGTCTATCTATATAATGCATAATTATGGATGTATGTGTGTACACTCCTATGTATCCATAGGGAATCCATATACATCCAGAGACCTGTATACTTCAGATTCAAATCATCAAACATAGACTAAACTCTAGACATCCAGGTCTAATCTCACATTACCTTGTATCCATCGGTTTTACCTTCCCTGCCACCCACCAAGGCCGCTGCTTGCGGGTACCGTTGGCATCCACTTGCCGCACTTGGAAAAGGTTGATGGTGGGAGTTCGGGGAGGATTCCTGGGCGAAGATCAGCGGTTCACGTGGAGACTGGTTCTGCTTCAAGCTTACAGCCTGCTGGTTCGGTGCCAACTGGTTAGAGTCTACTCAAACCTCATGAACTAGAAAAACAGCGATTGCAGGTTAGGGTTGGCTGAACGGCCTGTTGAAGGACTAGGGCTTGCTCACTGAAGTGAATTGATTCACCGGCTAAACCAACATCTTTTAAAAGGGTTTTATTTCGAGGAAGGCATCAATGGCTGTAATCCTATCGTGGTTTAACCAGTGAATCCAGGCACGGTGCCATCCCAGCATTTCTGGCTCAACATGACAAGCATTGCGATTGCTTGATGTAGCCTTCTCTCTGGATACATTGTCCATAATTTGTGTAAGAATCCATTCAGAATGAGCATGTCGTAAATAATTAACATATAATCATTCCTTCTCCAGGTTGGTTTGCCCAAAAAAGTGTGTACTTCCGGTGGGATCCTCCAGTTTGTGACCATTGACCCATATGTCAATTTACACATTGAATGAAATGCAAAAACTATACATATAGATTCAACAAACAAATGTGCATATACATTTATATGGTATATATATATATATATATAACTATAGTAAATATATACACATTGTACGTAAAACCGGTAGAAACACAAATAAAACCTACATAAAACTATATACACGTATAGACATGTTTTTCTTTTTAAGTGAAATGTGTAACTAGTATCATCTATATAACCCATAAAACCTGAACAAAACCTACATAACCCCTATATGGCAGTGGGTCAAAAACCCGTGCCCCTGGTTCCCCCACTATTGACCAATGTTTTCCCTATTATTGGTTGGTTTTTGTAAGCCATTATTGGTTGGGTCGTATTGACCCATGGCCATATCCTCTCCACCATCGCGTCAAGGCACTGCACTTGCACCATGAAGCGCACCGGGCTCAAGGCTGGGATAGACCTAGCAGTGCAACGACATGGGAGGACGACCCTGTGGCCGGGCAGCCAGGGATCGCAGGTACCACGGGGTGCCCTTGACGGGGTGCGGGTGAAGCTGGGAAGGTCGCTGGTAGCCAGGTGGGCACCCAAGGTGACACGCGAAACGAGCATCAGTTGGTAGCTTGGATGTGACGTGACGACGACTTTTTGGGGGTTTCTTAGAATTGGAAACACCCAAAATGGTGGGTTGGTTTATTTAAATTGGTGGATATTGGATGATTTTGGGGGTCCCCTATTTTCAGAAACACCCATGTGGCTCTCTACATTATTTTTCTCATGACATGGAATGACAAGGAAATTACAAGCATTCTTTATCTATGATTACAGTATTTCCATCAAAAAGCGTGAGACCCAAATATATAACCTTCATTGAAATTGCATCATAGGGTGCCTTCAGCAAAAAACACCCCGCACTGATGATTGTTTATTGTCCCCGCATAGTCATAGGGTACAATGACAACCACATCGGTACCTGTTGCATCATAGCTTCCCTGCTGACTAACCACAAGTGTATCCCCGTTACACCCGCACAGACGCTTGGGCTTCCCAACTGGTCCATGAGGTGCCAGCTGATGATATTCGCGCCTGTAGCCGTTGATGGTCAATAACCAACAATGATAATGGTTAACAGTGGCTTGAAGTTGGAAATCATATTATGATGGTATATATACGCATGTCTTGAATAGTCTATAGCATATCATGTTTAAACATATATGTATAGGTAGATGTAAAAATATACATACTTACATATATCAATTAGATATCATAAATAGATAAATAAATAAATAAATAAATATATATATATATAAACATAAAAACACCGTATATATATATATATATACATATATATATATATATGTATTCATCATGAACATACATAGTTCTGTACATTTGTTAGCGGCGAACTATAGGCAACTAAAACAAGAACAATAACCACAATTTCCCTCAGCCTCACAAAGATGTGGATATAAAATTGCAAATACGGTGCGCAGCACGTGCATTACTCTTGCCATGCTGCATATCAGTCTGTAAAAGTATCAAGGCATACACAAAAAAAACAAGATATATGCATTCATGGAGCACCTGCGCAAACATGTTGCTTGATTAATGGCAACGACAGAAAACCATTCAGAGTTTGGGCCAGCGCTTGCTCGTTTAGCACCAGTAAAAGGATGGAAGCATCACTGAGGAAAGAGAGAACAAATGAGATCTAAGGTTTCCAGAAACACGCTAATAATAGCGGTTTCCTATTCAGGATACTAGCCGGAAATACTAGTTGGGCATAGTTGGACTATAATGATTTCTGATGCTCAACGGTGAATATCCAGAAACAGGGGTTATTGACCAACCACCCAAAAGGACAATTTTCACTTGAACAATAAACAAATGAGCTTTGTTTGAGGTAGCACTTTATATGGACACGCCGATATCCAGGGTCTTCCAAAGGATTGTGAAACCAAATCAGGAAGTTTCAAAGTAGAATCAGTCATCATCCACTGGGAGTGGGATTTGGGATGGTAGTTTGCCAAAGAATTGCCATAGAACAATTGGGAGTTTGATTGGCAGTGTGATTGATCTTTTCTATGGCAGTTTGGACAAAAACCAAACTGTTCCCGACCACCACTTACTCCAGCCATTGCAAGGAACCGAGGCCGAAAACCAGCTCTACCAGCAACCCGGGTACGGAAAACGGCCTCCCTGTAGATCAATCATCAAGAAACTACTGTTGGCTGCCGCGAGCCAGGATGTAAACCATCAGAAAGTATCAGACACTATCCGACACACATCATAAACCAAAGTATTGTATTATTTGTTGCAAAATATTGATGAAAACTATGAAAGTGTCAATCGTTCTGCATCCAATTGTCACCCTGTTGCTTTCCCCGCGTGCTGCCAAAGCACTGCAAGTTGGGACAGTCTTTGTCATGGCGCCATCCAAGAAGACATATTGCGGACAACGTCCTCAGGAGGGTGTCACGTGCTATGGGTTGATCTATGTTGGATGGATGATGGTTCAGTGTTGGTCGAATCATGGTCAAATGATGATTAATGCTGGGTAGTGAATGGGTAGAAGTAGATAATGGATGGTTAACCCCCGGAAACATGGTGACCAAAAGGTTGATGGTGACCCCTCACCATCAACCAGGCTTTCTGTAGGTTCCTGAGATGTTGATATTGATGGCTATGAATCAGCAAGCGTTGTGAAATAAGTACAACACAAAAGAAGTAAAGTACTCTGCAAAATTCCGTGCCAACACCAGCAGCTGACTGCAATTTCTTGGTTTCGTTCATGATAAGACTTCTGCTTTATGATTCATGACATCCTTCTCCAGAATAAGAATAATATCCTTGATGATCAATGATATCAATCAATGGTTCATGTTCAACATAATTCAATATAAATCATTGATAGTGGGGGAAGCTGGTTGTTTCATTCAATAAAAATCTCCTTCCAGAAAGCTGTAACAAAACTAGTTCCTGGGGGAAGGAGTCTTGGTGGAAAAAACCGAGGTGAACAACTGCGAAGCAACACCCACCAGGAGGACTGCAGCAGAATACGGCCAATGTTCGTATCTATTGTTGGTTATAGTGAATGATGGCTCATAATTGTGGCAAATGATGGTTGTTGTGATGAATAATAATGAGTCTGAGTAATGATGATCAATAATGCTTAATTACTGTAAGAATGCATCAGAATGATGGTCAATAACTATGCTTAAACACCGTTTCTTATAGAATGACGGCCTCCAAAATTATTGTTAATGATTGCTAGTTATTGACAATGACTATTGTTCACATTGTTACTGATGATGGTCGGACAATGCTTCTTTTATACTAATTATTAATGACCGTCATGATAATCTTAATGTGAAAGGTCATGAGCGTTTATACAATGATGATGGCTCATAATGATGCGTAGTCATGGATGGTCAGCCTTGACATGACCAACACTGGTCATCCTTTGCGTGTCGTTTTTGCCAAGAGTCGATCACCTGGATTGCTGAACCTTGGTGAACGGGTGGTCCACAACTCTGTGGCTGATGAGGAAAGGTTTATTTAAACCAGTTTTTGGTGATGAAGTGGTTAATATATATTGTATAATATATTTATCTATTTTCAAATAAATATGTATATATATATATATATCATTAATGAATAAATACATACATATATATACATGGTTTGTAGTAGTGGTTGATACTGGTGGTTCATAGTGGTTGCTAATGAGCTAGTTTAGTGCGAATATTGGATGGTAATGGCAAAGAGTGACAAATGGCAACTACTTGCTTCAGGATACGTAGTTCCAAGCAATACACATTCGGATGACAGCTGCCAAAATTCAAGGCAATATCTGACATTTCTCACAACTAGGCCGCGACCAACCCAAGCGAAATGCATACGGCTTGAACCAATGCTTTCTCTTCCAAACATGAGTCAGAATCTAACCATACACTTGAAGACCGCAGGGTTTGTTCACTGGCATTGTGTGGTGCTCCAAGCAGTCTTTAACATTCCATGATCTGTTGCTGCTCACTCCGCAGCACTTCACCTGAGGCTCTGTGTGTGCATAAAGGAACGTCTTCATCGGAACAGTACTTGTGGGGGGTTTACGATTCTAAATGCCCTGGAAAAGAAAAACTGCGAGAGAGGGTGTGTTGGTCACAAAGTACATGTACATTCATACTCTATATGTATATGTACAAAATAAACAAGAATTAGTGTGCAAGTGTCCGTGGATACATGTAGAAGATACATTGCGAGAAAGCAAATATGAATAATTGCAGAAAATCTGTGTATCTTCGCACATGCATCTACGTAAATAGGTATTCTGCTTGCTGATGATATACATTCATGATCATTCATGCCTGTGCATGACACAAGAGCATCTGTAATGATCTTTTCATACAGCATATCTCGGAATACATGTGCACAACCATTTGAATCAACAGACTTAATGATTGATAGCGCAAGGTCCCTGCCCCGCTGCACATGGGAATCGCCACCATCCTGCCATGAAACAAGTAGGACACTGGAGCGACGATTTGAAGCTGGTCTCCAATGGCCTCAAACGCCAGCTGGGCAATGTTTGATGAATTTCCAGGTACTCCCTGCTTGATGTGGGGTATATATTCATTGATCGGATCTTATATTAAGAATAAGTCCGGACTACATCATTTAATCACATGTCATGCCTGGCTATAGGGTGACCAGTTCTACTCATCTCAGGGTGAAGCTAAATGGCCCTGGAGCTTTGCGGGAGTGGTTAATGACTATCCGGAAATGCAGTGGAGTACCAACAGATTGCAGGGCATTGCTGATAGCCATCAGTGCAAAACCTGCTAGTGATACCCGTGATGATGCTAGTCCAAGCTACATATTCTAAAACGGTCAGTCACAACTATAATCAGCGAGCAGCTTCTCATTGGAACATGTTCTCCCAGATCATTCTTCAACAATTGCGAAAAATCAACTTAGTGTCCAAATCATTCTATGGCAGTTGCTGTTTTTGTATTTGTTGGTTGCTCGTGGTTGATGTTGACATTACACTTTCGGCATCTGCTGTTGCTCTTGCATGTATTTGCTGCTGTTCTTTCGTTGTTGTCATTGTTTGATAGGTTGTTTCCACCATTCAAACACACAGTCAAAAACATCAATGACTACATAAAATCTATGTACCAGTCACAAAGATGGAACATGATGTAACGAGTGATGCAGGTTGCTAACAGATTCATTCTCTCCATTGGTAAATGATGCTTAGTCCTCCTAGGTCTTAGGTGAAACCAATGCAGATGCGGAGAATCAGCATTTTCAAGCGGGAAAAAAAAAAACATGGACAAAAACTGTGATTCTCGACAATAATGTTAGTTCAATCCAGGTTTTACGACTATGGCCGTTATGCTGATGACTAGGACCATTTTCAAGTCCTTCAAGTGGAAAACATGTGATTTTTGCCACATGAACTGGTTGCTTACGAAACACCTGAACCCGTGCCGCGTTTCATCCATGCCGTTTAGGCGCCACAGTATCCGGGAAGGACATGTTGAAGTCAAGCCTGCGAACAAGCCGCTGACCGTGAAGAAAAGGCAGGATTTAAATTACAACTTTAAAAAGTGGTTAGTAAGGTGGTGAATAAACGGTTCTTGGAATCACAATGTACGGGTTTATAATCTTGATAAACTCCTGCTAACAATAGTGGTTCAAATAAACACTACTGGTTAGCAAACCCTTGTGCAATCCTGATTCCCATATTATCATGGTAAAGTGCTTTGGTTATCCTGGTTCCAATAAACAATAGTGGTTCAAACACTTTCTGACTGCTCTTCTATACCATGTTGCTAGCAATCAAGACGAGTAACAACAGTGGTGAAAAACAACCGATTGAGGTGTTTCGTAATGAGAGATGGTAAGGGACAATAACACAGTTCGTAAACGAACCGCACCAATGAATGATCCTCTTGATGATTGATGGCTCATGGATCACAACCGACCAACCACCCCCAAAATCAATGAATGATCCCTCAATCGCCAACCATCAGCAACCAACCAAATCCACTACTCACTCCTCACTGATCGACGTATATCGACGTTGATGAAGGAGTCACCACCAACCACTCCCAAAACCCCCGCATCATCGACCCTTCATGCAGACTCCAACGGCCTTGCCTCTGCTTGACCAAGGCATTGGTCGACTCCGGTTTCAAATAGGCGAAGAACTGGCAGCAACGGACGCGGCGCGGCACAAGCAGGGTCAAGCCGTTGGAATCTTCGGAGGGAATGCCTCTATCATGTGGTTGTTTCTCAAAGTAGGGGTACCCAGAAAGATGGTTGGTTTATTACCATCAATGATTTAGAAAAGCATGATTTTGGTTTGGGGGTACCTCATTTTGACAGCCTTGGAAAATGCTATAGCTGGGGTACTTCTGCCTCCATCATCCTCGTGATCCTTACAACTCCCTCACGGGATTCACTGCCGGCGATTGGTAACAAAAAACTCTTGAAACAATCACATACTGTAGTCAAGTCAACATTTGAGTTTACCATTATTCGTTCACGATCACCTAGTTGATCTTAAGTAAAATCGGTTGTTAACACATCTCCCTACTAACCTGGTCGCCCTGACCACAAGCAACTCCCCGGTCCGGCGTTTCGCCTGCACCGCTGTGTTGACCACGAAGCCCGGGATGTAGCTCTCGTCGATGATGTTGTTGACCGTCCTAAGCACGGCACCACATGGCCATGATGAAGCCCTAAAGCCTATGATGGCCGTGCGCGGCGCTTCGTGGTGCTGAATGATAATGCGTGAAGGATGATTAAGGATAGTAATGATGCTGTTTCAAGGATGATTATTGGTCGTTGATAATGAGGATAATGTTGCTTCAATCATGGCATATGAATGCTAATGATATTTTTTCATGGGTCATAACGAGGTTGATATGGCTTGATGATAGCTAATGGTACTTGATGATGGTCAAGGGTAAGGGTAGATTGATGTCATTACTAGTGGTGACATGTTCAAACATATTCAACGTGGGCAGTACTGAGGATATTGTTTGGTGGATGAATTGCGAAGGACAACGATGCAATATTGCTATGCATTCTACATGGTCGTTCAATGTCAGTACATTTTAAAAATGAAATAAAGCTAGCTGTCAACATACCTGTTGAACTGAGACGCTGGCCAATTCCAGTGATTGCAACGCTCTTGGATTGAAGCAGGACGATCAGTATCCGGCATTCAACGTAATATTATCATTATCCATGACCATTGGCCTTTTCATCATTAATCATGATCAACAATAGTTATGTATCTCAAATATCATATTTTTTGACCATCATCATCTGTTGGCTATTCACAAAGAACCACATCCAGTTTACCACAATTCATATGACTGTGGGTCAAAACCCTGTACCTCTGGTTCCCCCATCCTTTAACATCTTTTCCCTTATTATTGTTGATCATTATCCGCCACTTTATAAGTTGGATAATATTGACCCATAGCCATATCATCCAAGTCACAAATCCTCATAACTCTGCACGTGCCACTCTTCGGGTACAGCCGAGGTCGTCTGCGGATTGATTACCTGCGACACCAGCACCCGGCAAACACTGAGCTGTGAATAGATGCGATCCCAAATAGAGATCTGGTTGAAGGTTTCAATCCCTATGAAAAGTATGAGTCAACCAACCATTTATTGATAATTAGAAGGGAACATAAGAAATGTTCGAAACCACCAACCAGTTATCATAATGGTCACTACTGGGACTGGAACTAGGAAAATAAAGTGGTGAGTCATGAGCAAACATAATGGCAAATGACGTTGCATAATGGGCAATAAGCAAAAAGGAAAGATGAACAATTGTAACAAAAAGAGAGAATTGAGGAAAACATCAACATTTTCAGAGTCGGCCATTTTGAATCCTTGTCTTGATGAAATTCCCACGCTGGACTAGCTAAGAACAACCCAAAAAATGCAGCTAGGTCAGCTAGCCCAGAACAGTCCACATTGACCTCCAGCGTTCGCATAACTATACACGTGGCCAAAATATCTGTGAGTAAAGGGCTAAACTGGTCTATACTTCTACTTTCAGATGGCTTTAAGCGCACGATCTCAGTTTGATGTACTCTCAAACAATGGCGCTTCATGTGTATAGGATCAAAATAGTCCAAGTAATCTCAATCCGTGCCCCATCCCCAGTGGAGCTGGCAGGTCAAGGGGGCCTGCTAGCGTGCGTGCGGGAAGTCCCTAACCTGGAAGTGGGAATTCCACCACTTTTCTCTGATTGAACTATGAACATTGGTAGACACTAGTGATTTTTGAATTTCCAGATTGGTTCACCAGAGTGCCGACAAGACTATCACACAACGATATTCCACTGCCCACGTTGCACTGGCAGCTCTGTCGCAACGCCTGAACTTTCAGGACATAGAGAGTTTGCGCGCGCATGTACTTGTTGTTCTGCGTCAGAAGCAGCCTGACAGAGCCCGCCCAGTCGCATGGACCATTTCTTTACCTCGATCCTCAACTACCTACTAACTCTCCCATCAAAAACGTGTGAATGTTGGTTGCTACTGACATTTTCAAGTGAAGATTGTTAGAAGAAGTACTAGGCCAAATTAGGTTGCCTCAGAAACACCTATAGCCGACCAAGCTGTCGACAAAGCTTCGAAGATCTTCGAAGCGTATGAGTCATTTTTTGTGACTGAATCATACATAGATCACGATGCTTCAATGCACTAATTGCCGAAATCAAGAAAAAACTGGGACCTACAAGTATTTGGTTACTACAGTGTAACCTACTGTAGTCACCAGCTGGAACCTACTATTGCCTGGGTAGGTTATCCTTCCACAGTTGACTGCACTTCTCCAGCTCAACATTCTCAACCTGAGAAAGTTCTGCCAGGTGTTGCACCTCTGGCCAACCATTTACCATGGTTGCATGGTGGATGACGGTTCTATAATGGTCATGAACCACAAACCATGGATAACAATTGATGGCTAAGGATCGATGATTATGATGATGATAATGGTTGTGGTGGTGATGATTTGTGTATTCTATATGCCACAAGCTGGGGACAACAAACATATCCACAAAACCACATCAGTCCAAGCAGCAAATTAAGCAATGCTACCCAGTATTTATTAGCCATCCTGATCATGATCGATAAACAAAACGTGATGTGCCTATCATTAATCGACATGTGTACAATGATGCATGAGAACAAAATTGATTAAGCATTATGACTTAATCATCAAACATAGACATTACTAACCACTAGCCAGCCAGCATTGATCATGATTGATTTATCAAACATGGTAAACCAGAATCCGCTTCAAACAATCATCAACTAGTTCATTAAGCATCACTTCGGAAGTAATTAGCGACGAAATAGTGATGAAAAAACGCACTAACCAGCCATTTACGTTACAACGATGATTCCGCTACCACATGTTTCGCACCATCATCAACTATCAAACAACCATTAATCGGCACGAAACAACCATCAAATAACATCCATCAAATCAACTTTGCTTCACCAGAGAGCATCGCCGAAGCCCTTGGCTTCAACCCGTGAAGCAGCGTTGCACGTTTCGTCCTTCGAGAAGCAACAACTGCTCTACCTTGGCCTGGCCTTCCACGGCTTGAGGCCGTCTGATCTCCTTGACACAGGAGGTCACTGGGCCTGCGAGCGGCGATGCATCAGCCAAGCATCGTTGCTGGTGAAGCATGAAATGAGCCAATATGCTTAGCTTCACCAGCAATGATGCTTGGCCAATGATTTGCGGAGCATATTATACTGGTTAACAAGCTTAGCTTCACCATTATGTTAATGATTTGTGCAGCTAGACAATAATGGTTGATAACAAGCGTCAATGATTTATGATGTTTGATCATGATTTTTAATTCTTAATGATGATGCAACATGGCTAAAACATATCAACATAGTGTTAACCGCGGGTTGAACATTGTCATATAGTGGTTTATAATGGTTTGCAATATTCAAAATATTTTTTCTAGTGATTCATACGGGTGACATATATTTCTACAATGGTTACCATGGTTTATAGTGGTTTATATTTATAATGGTTCAAAATGATTGATACATGTTTACATTAAACTCATTATGATTGTACTGATTAATTCTCTCCAAAGATGGTTCATTAATGGTGAATAAATGATTATACTCCTAATGGTTCAAAATGATTAAACAAATGGTTCATAATGGTTTCAATGATTAAATATGCTTGACAATAATGGTTCATAATGGTCTTGATTGTGACAAACCATAATTCACAACTATCAATCATAGTTATATTTATCCCTATTAATGACTCATGATCATGGTCAATTAATCATGGTCTTAATTACCAGCATTGACCATTATGACCTATAACCCCAAAACAACCATGATCCACCACTAATGAACCATGGCAACTGAGAACAACCAAAGAGTTGATCGAACGATGAACAGCAATGAAACAGAACCCAGCAACAAAAACCATCTGGAATGGTTGAGAATGAACAGCGGTAAATCACACCTATGATAATTCAGAATCAATTCTCTCAGTAATTATCGATTTCATGGTAAATAATGGTTTCGATAAGGGTTGATTGGTAACAATCGATTTCACCTATGATCAATTTAGAAAGTCATCACTGCACCACTGATGCCACATTGGCTTGGTGCACAACTGTATGCCCAACGAATCCTTGGGAGCATCAAATCTGCCTCGCCCCTGAGTTCGCCCACTCCCAACCGAGTTTGGGCCCCGGCAAGAACTCCGCCCACTGCAAGACTTGTGCCTGGAACAGGCGTCATATGGCCGTGGGTCAAGCAGTTCACCATCCATAATGGCTAATGACCAACCAAACCATAGGGAAAACAATGGTTAATAGGAGGGAACCAGGGGTACGGGGTTTTGACCCACAGCCATATGCAACTCTGAGACGTGTGTGCACTGCCAAGGCTTGATCATTGAAGATGATCACCAACACATCAACCCATCATCAAGGATTGTAGGAGTTATCATAGACCGCCTGCTATGCACAAATGTCCGAGTGTGGGATTGCATATCCATATGTGTGACTTTTTTACGTTATCATGACACCTGGTATCTCGTTGATTTCAAACATACCGCATCTCGCTGTGCATGATTATGTATATGATATATCCGCATACATATGTTTGGTTATACCGGGCCATATCAATTCTAGAGATTCAGCTCAGAAGGCTGTACTGCTAAATCAAACCTAGGGTTTGGCAAAGGGTCCTGATAGTTTCTTGAGCATGGCATATCCATTCCTATGTAGATATGACCAAACCGTTTGTAAAACTGACACTCTTCCGCAGGGAAACTACTAACCAGAGATTGAGATGAGTTCAATCGGCTGGTCGGAGAACATTCGCACAGATCCCAGTGGATTTCTGCACTTGGAGCAAGCTCCGAGACACGGGTGAAGTATCCACAACTCACGGCGTGCCTCAAAACACTATTCGAGATAAGGATATATGCCAAAACAGTGTTACCCCCAAAATCAATGGTTTCCGAGCAAAATGATCATTAGATTTGGTCCGGCCCATTGGTTTCCCAATGGCTTGACACATACCCATATAACATGATAGGTCTACCAGGAAGCAGGAAATACAGGGGGGTTCCCAACCATGGAGAGCCCATGAGTTGAACGGCCTGACAACCAAGCTACTTGGAACTATCATAGTCCACTTCTCCTGCTCATGTATGGCTGCCAGCCAACCAGCCAACCAACCAACCCATCAACGAACCAACCGACGAATCAGCCTTTGAATAC
The DNA here is from genome assembly GCA_009767595.1 of Symbiodinium kawagutii. NCBI lineage: Eukaryota > Dinophyceae > Suessiales > Symbiodiniaceae > Symbiodinium > Symbiodinium kawagutii. The sequence goes on along the minus strand of VSDK01010480.1, from coordinate 173,901 downwards.
ACCATCCGTGTGAAACAACGGTTAGTGCAACCACTCATGAATCGATCAACAAATGAAGAATCCACCATTGACCAACTCATAAACCATTGTTTCTCATTAAGTTAACCATGGTGATCACCATTGTGAACCATGTGTGCTTTTTTGTTGGTTAAATCCCCCAGCGCCAGCGCCCAAAAAATGGGCTCCCACCCTGGCAGTTCCAGCAGGATAAGACGAGATGTTGGGCCTTGGAAAAGTGAGGCTCCCAAAACACGGGAAGGGTGAATGGCTCATGACGACTGATAGTGGTCAATAGTGGTTCATACTGGTCAGACATGTTTATATCATGGTTGGTCATGGGTGATGATGGTTTGGTTAAGTATGGTTGTATAATGATGGTTAGTCATGGTGAATCGTGGTTATTGCGATTATTACTGAGGGGCTAGTAACGAGTAGTACTGGTAAATCACGCTTACTTGATGGTTCATGGTGATTAATGATGGGTATACAAGAGTTAATGATGGAACATGACAGTTAATGATGGTTCGTAATGGTGAATCGTAGTTACTAGTATAGTCGAATGATGCTTGAAAATTGGTAGTGAGGTTTAGTGGTATCAATTAGTGTTTAACAACTGCGGAATACTGTCGATTCTGATTTATGATGGTTAACGGTGGTTGACTGTTGATCACTTGTGGTGTATGATATCTAAAAGTGGTTAAACATCATTCATGAGGTATTGTCGTAGTGAATATCAATGGTTCTTGATGGCTAATGATGGTTGACAAACTTGATGGCTGACAATCAAACATGATGATTGATGATTGTTAGCGATCGTTGATGATGGTGGACACGTGATAGTCAATGACAAACAATAAGGGGTCAACCAGGAACGTTTTAACATGATGAAAACTAGGTAGTTCGGGTTTCCCCGCTATGAAACAATGGATACTCACCATTCTTTCATTGCCTATCACCCTTGATCAACCGTCATAAATAAAATGATCAATGACTAATCATGGATAAGCCTCCTGGTAGTTCCAAATCACTCCCCCTTTAAAGGGCCTAAAGGGCTAGCACTGGGTACCCCTGGCTCCGGTCATTGCTGGCAAGTAAAACGAACCAGTCAGTTGCTACTTGCTTGGGACTGCGTGGCTAGGGGCCCAGAGTTGAATTCATCCTGGGAGTGTAACTTTTAGTGGCTGTATGGTAAATCAATCATATCCCAAAAAACCCTAAAAAGCTAAGGTAGTAGCTATAATCCACCCAGGTACATGATACAAGCTCACTTGGAAACTACAAAATTACATGTTTTCTAGATAGAACCATCGTAAAAGAGTGGACTTTCTACCCGAACTGTACATGACAAAAACTGCTATACTATACGTGGGAAAAACCGAGCATGTACTGCGTATAAGGTGTACACGTACACATATGACATATAGGATACACATCCGACATCCATAGTGGAACCAAACATTCCCCAGGGAAAACCAACCCAGCACCCCTCAACCCTCCGCCAAGTAGCATCTCTGACTCGTGCACTTCCCTTGGCGATTCAGATTGCTGAGGTGGGAACAGCCACGCCTTACCATGTTATATTTTTGTTCACGGATCCCGTGTTTTCTGGGAAATCAAAAGTCTGCAGCCATTGTTAAATCTAAATATGCCGCGCATATCTACAAACATACAATTATACCGTGGATATGTCATAATTACGATGTTTGACAGTGAGAATGATTGAAAATGACCTTCCAGAAGAATAACACATTATCAATTGGGACAAATCATAATATCGACAATGGTATTCTTAGCTAGATCGGATGGTCAGCGTGCACCCAAAGAACTGCGGCTCAATCTGGATACTTGCCCTCCACATTCACCAAACAAGTCTAAAATCTGGGGAAACTTTGACACTTTCCCGCGCATGTTGATACCATGGAATCACCCGCAGGTCGTCTTCATCACTCTGGTAGAACTTACAATGTTACCATTAATGTGGTGTAACCATATTGCTTGGCACTGAGGTCACACTTGTTGCACACCCTAAAGATCTCAATTTTCCCTGAAAAAAGGGAAGCGCAAATCCCAAGAAATTCAAATATCTTCCAATGGGAACTCTGCTTGATGGAATACTTTGGCGTAAATACAATTTGAACATATGATGGTTTCGCAAGGATTTGAATAAAACAATTAGCAAACTGGCGGTTTCCCACGCATGAACACGACGTGGGTTTAGCATCTTTGATGAACTGGGCAATGATATCTTCTCTGCAAAAAGAAAGCAGAAAAGCTGCCCTCAGTGACCATCAAGCTTCTTGCTGTGGTATCATGGTAGCTGTGCCCTTAATTGTTCAATGAATCGTTTCGACAAACATGCAATCTGCATGAACAATCAGGGTTCAAGGTGCATGATGATATGTTCAAACACATCAGTTTTGTTGAATTTCAACCCCATCATGGTACAACATAAGAGTCAGATTGGGTTTCAGATCATACCCTTCGGCAAACTGACATAGACCCTACAATGATCAGGGTGTCCCAATCGGACACAGACCCTACAGCATGGCCTGGCTCCCTTGTTTTAAAAGGGCCTTTAAAGCCAAAGGACAAACTTACGGCCCTGCGAAATTTGCGCCAGAAGCATTTTCTGCTCAACAAATTCTTGTGGTGAAAAGTCATGACCTTCGCCCTGGGATATTCAAACACAACGCCGCCGCAACAAAATGAGGCAAGCACTTATGATAGATCCCTCTTCATAAGCCACAATCATTCCACCCACAAATATAGCTGATGTACCCGTGAAACGTAGGGGTTAGCTTCACAACTGGGTCTACAGAAGCATCCAAGCAAGCAAGCAAGCAAGCAACCAAGCAAGCAACCAAGCAACCAACCAACCAACCAACCAATCCCAGAATCCAGGTCTTGCCGCCAAAGTAAGACAAGTAACAGTGACATGATGCAATTCGTTGGAATCTGGAAGCCGCTCGGTGCTGTCACCCTGCAACGCTGCCAATCTTCAAAGGCGGTGGGCGGTGGGAAGCCACCAGCGGCAAACATAGCTGACTCTAAGCTACATTTTTCTAAATGGACCTATATCGATCTATATGTAATATCATATATAGTCATATCTATATACGTAATATATGATGTAATATCTATATCGCTGGAGTATTTGATAGCAGAGATGAACACATATGATTTTTGAGTGAGTTACACCACCATGACACTATAGCTGCCTCATCTAGTGAGATGATTATGCAGCTTCCAGCGGCTATTTGCTCACCAGGCAGCTTCACAAAGGCTGTACTGAGGGCGCCGCCCGCCAGTCTTGCGTGTGACACGAATCACCAAACATCAACTTGTTTCCAACTAAACTAACCAACTTGTCATGACCAAACATCAACCAACCATGGCGTGTGTCGTTTTAGTCGGGGATCCATGGCGTGTGTCGTTTTACCGTCCAAGATCTCTTCCTCTTCCGCTTCC